>JAJKFJ010020648.1:0-159732 GCA_027382625.1 Tetmemena sp. SeJ-2015 | reverse complement strand
TTTAAAATGATTAAACCTTATAGAAATTATATTTTTCCTCAAACTGCTTTGAAATACCATAATTTTTAAAATGGCTTGTAAATTAATCTAAGAGTCTAAACTACCAGACAAATATAACGATTCTTCAAATATTGTTTATAAAAACTATCAGGAAAAAGGACAAAAAATTAAGGAAGCCAGCAGAGATAAATAATAGCGCAAAAGTTAAATATTAATTTAACCAAAAGCCATTTCTATTATATTCAATATCTTCTTACTCAAAAATGAAAATAATTTAATACTACAACATAAAAAACTGTTACAAATGCACAAATAAATTTTTATTCTTAGAATATTGAAGACCTACTTCGTTAGTTCCATATTGCTTAATGAATTTAGCCTCCTAAGCTATATACTTGCTCAGGAACTCAGTTCTGAGCTTTTCATCTTTTATCAAATCAGTTTTTGAATATAGAGGTGCAAATCTGCACTTCTCATCGCAGTAAGCAACTGTTGCTAGCGCTACCAATACAGCTGCTGAGTAAATCCTCCTCATCTATCTTGTAAAATATATTAATTTATTATAAAATTATTAAAAAAGCTTTGTATCCTAAAATTATAATTGCTAAAATGCAATAAACATTGATTCTTGATATTAAATATACAATTAAAATTAGAATCACAGTGTGAGTAACTAAATAAGGCTCAGTGCCAGAATTTTCCTTTATTTAATCGTTTACTCCATACTTTCCATTGGTACATCTACCTGTAGCGTATAAACAAATTGTATTACTTATCTTGAAGAGCAGATGGGAGGTCCCAATGGAAAAGAGTAACCATTTTATTATGTCGTGAGCGATAAGAGTGTCAAGCACGCTATTGTAGAAGTCAACTCATAAGATTGACTTGGTCTATGGTACCCTTGGGAAGAATACGAGACCAAGAGAGAGACATACGGAAGTGCTTCAATCCAAGATTTGCAATCATTTTGATAGTTCTGTTCCAAATGCAAAGTCTTCGGGGAAGTCCTTCACTCTCAAGAAGTGAAGTCTTCACGAGGAGAGGAGAATTCATTCGAAGGTAACTCAAACTCGCCCAAACTCTCAACTGATAGAGACTTTGGCTATTTAGTAAGGGCACTCATGAGTTAGTCGAGTTTATTCTCTCTCACCAAACTATTTTTGACCAAATTACTGACGCCTCCTAGAACTGCCAGAACTGCTCTTACAGAATTTTCGACTTATGAGCCAGTGAAGTGCAGTGCATCGACAGCACCATATTAAGTCTGAACAGCTCCACCTTGGAGAGTGTTAAGAAGCCAAGCAGAAGCTACTGTTTCATTAACTAGGAACAAACTGGAAATAGCAGCTGGGCTGACCAAATCTCCTGAAGAAAATTAGTCTAAATGTATAGTAAAACTCTATTTCAAATTTTGCAAATTAATTTCTTAAATGTTTCTCACTGTTCAGAAGCTAAGAATTTGTTCTTTACTATGAATTGAGTCTTTCTGTCCTTGAGCTCCATCTTTGGAACTTGAACTTAGATATTCTGAGTGGCGATGAATGAGGAATACCAAAATGCTGAATCTTTAAGATACATTTCATCACTAAGGTTGTCCTTGTAGTCGACATAAGTCATTCCAATCAAATATTTTATTCTTGTAAAGGAATTAATTTTAAGATAGCGAGTTTGGTTGTCCTTGTAATTTGAATTCCAAATCTGACACTATATCCATCATCCCACTCGAAGTTGTCCATGAGAGACCAAGCAAAGTAGGCAATCACATTAAATAATACTAAAATACCTACTTTAAATTAACTCCGTCGAGGGTGATAGCTTCCTTCATTTTTTGAATATAGCCTTGGTAGTATTCCACTCTGAATTAATCGTGGACGGCATCTACTATAGATAGGTTGTTCTCATTTGGAACTAAATATATAATAAACGCTCACTCCGTTTTCAAACACGCATATCTTTTGCTTCAAAGAAGGAGAGCTATATCTCTTATCGATCCAGTTAAGAAGACCTCTGAGCCCTTCTGGGTAAACGAAAAGCCAGCCAGACTCAGCTCTAGGGCCGATGACATGGCCGCTTGCATTAAAATTAATTGGTAGATGATGAGTCTACCATAATGTCACTTTGCCAGTCGTTGCCAGTTCTGTTGTTCTTTTTGTTGTATGATGACGTGTAGTGGTTTAATCCAATAAAGTCATAGCTTCCTTTGATAAGATTGACTTAATCGTCGGTGAACTTAGGAAGTCTATCTCCTACTTGCTAAACCATGACGTCAGGGTACTTTCCAAAGTGGATAGGATCCATATACCAAGCAAAGTTGAACTGGGTGTTAATGTCAACGGCAAGCAAGTCGTCTGGATTTGTCGCGTTCCAAGGCTCACCATAGCCGGTGTTTAAAGTCCAACCAATCATACCTTTCTAGGCTGACTGGTACTTGTCTCTGTAAGTCTTCACAGCTGTGCCGTGACAAAGAATCACAGTGTGCAAAACATAGAATTACCACCACCGCCAACGGTATCGCAATCGTTTACTTCTTCCTGGGGCGTTTCCTCCAGTTCCGTATCCAAGCCAAGTGAAGGTCCATGGCTCATTGAAAGTCAACCATTTAGTAACCTTTGGTCCAAAAGTCTTGAAGCAAAAATCAGCGTAGTCATTAAACTGGTCAATTATATTAGAATAAAATAATTATAATGTTCTTAATTATCTTAGTTCCTAGCCAAGCCCCTGTAGCAGTCTTATCTTGAATTTAAAGAGTAACCCAAGGCTAGATGCCGTGTTTATTTAGAGTAAAAGTCAACTCCCTCTTGATTAACTTATCATTTTGATGTCTTATTGGTACTTGTGATAAAAATCATCAGCAACAGAGCCATCATCGCCGTTGTTAATCTTACCCTTGATTTTGCAAAAATCGTCCCATATACTAGGTCCTCTTCCATTAGTGTTTGAAGCACCCTCTATTTAGAAAGCAGCAGTGGCTGTTCCATAGATAAATATTCACTCTGCAAGAAGTTAAGAATTCTTCATAAGAACTGCTCTGGCCTTACTTTTCCAAGAAAGGGATAGCTCGACTTTTCAATCTTTAATTAATTGAACAGAAAATTAGTCAGAACCCTTCTCTGATTTAAATAGGCCAGCAGCTGCTCTCGAAGCTGCTTGATTCGTTTTAAGCTACTCTTGTTTCTCTAGTGATTGCTTGATTTGAGAATCATCGAGGAAAGGGAAGAAGAGATATTACACTTCATCGAAGTCCTTGTTGACAGAGAGTGATTTAGTTTTATCTTTTCCAGAATAGTACTGTGCGAGATTCATGAGTTCACTGTTATTCTCTTCTGATGACGTATTTGATAGTAATCTCTGTTAAAATTACCTGTATCTTTAAGCAAGGTCTAAAAAGTTAGCTTGCTCAAGAGCCTCAGATAATGAGAAAACAGACCAAAAGAGAGCTCCCTTTTCTTCATTACCAAGGATTCTGGATTGGATATCTTAGACGTCTTATTCGCCTTTCAGAATCCATTCATAGGCAGCTATTTTCTTTTCAGCTAGTTCATAAGCCTCAGCCTACTGGTAAATCAAAAGTGCTTTTGGCTCATTGAGGTTAAAGATTAAATATAAATCTAAGTCATTGCTGATGGCTTTAGCAAGTAGAGCAATATGGAGAGCTTCACTTAACTAATCCGCCTTTTGGAATTGAGTGACGTCAAGAGGCATTCCAGTTCTGTCGTCAATATTAATTTAGGATTAGGTGAATAATAAAAATGAGACCTGTAGAGTCAGTTCCAATTCCTCTGAAGAACTTAGCTTCTTGACTTATGAACTTGTCTAAATAACACTTATTAGATAAAAGGATTTTTTATTATCTTTAATTTAATATACATCAAATAAAGAAAGAAGGACAATACTATTTTTAAATTTGTCTAAGAATTATTGCCTAGCTTGAGCATCGGCAAGTATATTTGCTTTATTGAAACTCGGAGCAAATCTGCAAGTTTCGTCAGCGTAGGCCACTATCGATAAAGATAAAATCATTTCATAAAATAGTGAATATGAAAAAGAATAAATCAATTTACGAGTAGAGTAGCTGTAGAGAAGATTCTCATTTGCTTTATTAAATACTAATATCTTAAATCTAGCTTACTTATATTCCTATTCATGAAACAAAATGGATTCGTAATGAAATTATATATTCTCAGAGTTAGTTGAAGTCATAAGAGTTGACAAATACCTCAACGACGTTAGTTCTATCAGAGGTATTTAGTTTATTTGCCTCTTGCTTTGTGAGTCTGAACATAATTCTCAGAAGAATATCCCCTCCTTGTCTTTCCAATCTGACCCTGAAAATGTTTGTCGCTTTGAGGTCAACTTGTCTTTCCGCATTGCCATCAACTAATTAGCATATTAATTAACTAAGAGTGATATTTTGGGTGATGTGCTATAAGCCATTCCATTTACTAATTCTGGGTTTACTTCAATCTCAAACTCATCCCCAACTTGTCCCTCAAGGAGTAGTGGCTTGGTTGTAGGGTCGCTTATGTAGATTTTCTGAAGGTTTTTAGAGATCGAATGCTGGACTAGGACAGCAAATGCGAATATTAATAATAGGATGGCTTTGCTTGTATTCATTTAAATAATTATAATTAATAAACTGTGGGCGATGGGAAAACATGGAAACAGATCTCGATCAAGAGACAGAAGGAGGAGAGACAGCAGAGAGAGGTCAGTTGATTCGTGGGGCTCCAATGGAAGGAAAAGGAAGGATGATAAGAAGTCACACAAGCAGAGAAGAGAGTAAGCACTCGATAATGTAGATAAACGATGTAGAAGGGAGGATTCTTGGGATGATAGCAATAGAAAGAGAAAGGAATCGAGATCCCCAAAGAGAGATGTCCATCGTAAGGAAGACAGAAGGGAGAGGAGGCCATCTAGAGGCAGAGATGAACAGCATAGAGAACTCACCAGAGAGGAGATGATTAAGCTATAGCATGAGAGAAGAAAGTAAGGCAAGGAGCCATTTGAAGACGACAAGTACCATTCAAAGAACAGGAAGAGAGACACGTCTGATAGCTATGAGAGAAAACGAGACAATAAACACAGAGAAAGAAGCTATTCTAGAGAAAGAAATAATTAAGGCGATAGAGCCTACAGAAAAGATGGAGATAGAAGACAGCATAGCAGAGACAGAAATAGCAAATCTCATCAAGAATAATAAAAGCCAACTTAAGCGGCAGAAGCTATTTAGGTCCCTAAGCCTGTAGTAAATGCTGAAACTCTTGCATAAGTGGATGAAAGTGATATTGCAGCCATGTTTGGCTTCTCTGGTTTCGATACTACTAAAGGCAAAGATCACTAGAATGATGCTGATGAAGCAGTGTTTAAATAATTTACCACCAAGAGAGAGTATAGACAGTATATGAATAAAAAGCCTGGAGTCAGCAAGCAGTCAATAATCTAGCCTGCTCCTTTCTTTTGAACAATTTTTAATTAATTTCAAAATCTATCTAATTCTGGGAAAGTTTTAAATACATGTTTGTTAAAGTTATACACTTATAATCTTTTTAAGGATAATAAAGATTAAGAAACTTTCTTTTCAAAATAGATCAATTCTTTTTGTTTTAGAGAGATAAATCTTCAAGTAAATTAATTTAATATGAATTAATCTATATCATCAAATGCATGGTAAAGAAGACTTAAACCATAGCCTACTAAATTTTTAAGTTAAAAAGATAAATTTTAACTTAAATAAAATATAGATTGGTAATGTACGTAAGTCACATTGTGCCCAGCTATTCCCGTGGAAGCACGAAATGGTCTTCAATCCTAGAGCCTATAAATTGCTAGACCAATAGAAACTTGAATGGGAGTTTTAACTCTCACAGCTCTTTGCACAGCAGATACATCTAGGAGTGCCATTTAATTAAGGACCTCCAAGACTAAGCATATTTGACTGGAGCAACTACATCCACAAACCTTCAAGACCCGGGTAACTACTAAATCAAAACCTCACTAGCCCATTTCAATCACGCAAGCTTTGAACCAAGATCAAAGAGCGCTCTCAACAGCAAAATCAGACTCTATAAAGACTTCTCTACTCAGAAGAATAGAAAACATGATGAACAACCTTTGGTCATAGAAGAACTTGAAAATTGACAATAGAAATACCAGAGCAGTATCAAGAAACCCAGAAAGAGGGTTGAGTTTAATTAGTTCACTGCTAGTTCCCCAGAAATAAATAACTACAACCATCAAGAAACAACTGAGGACATTCATTAATCAGAGTCCTAATTTCTTAAGCTAAACCAAGAATCATTTTATTCTTTAATCAGGAGATGAACAAACTGATTCTTAGAATTTAGCACGGTTGAATACAAGTCTCTCTAGATAGACAACTTAACTTGAAAATTTGAAATCCTTGAGCTAACCATAAGTTTCTCCATTCAAGTCTACTTTTGACCGAACTAAACAATCTATTTTATCTGTTGATTTGAGCAGAGTATCTAACCTTGAAAGATTAAATATATAAATTAAGAGAGCATGAGAATCTTAAATATCAGTTTATTGAACTCAGTAACAATCAGCTTATATAGAAACAGGCTTTGTAGAATGATATTTCACAGATAAGACTGGAAAACCAAAATTTAGTACGGTGTATTTAGTATGAAGAATTTATAATTCTTACAAGAGGAAATGAAAATCTTCATTAGATTATACTTTAATTTCTCACTAGATCATTGGAATTTTTCATTTAGGATTTTGGATAGGATCTCAGCCAAAATTACATGTTTGAAAATAAACTGGTTCAGAGCAATCTTTAGTCAAAGATAGAGCAGCTTTTCTCTCGGCTGTAAAGAACTATTCACTGTAATTCTGATAATGAACTTTAAAGCGAGTTGAATGAGAAAATTCAAGGCATTATAAGACAGCAATATCCTTTATAAGAAGTAGTAGGAGTCTGTAAATAATCCTTTTTATTTATTCTGCAGTTAAGTAGATACAAGAATTGACAGCCTAGTTTAATAAATTTACGCAAAACTTTGATAATAACGAGAAGAGGGATAAAAATGGTGTTGAAGGATTTAAATCACAGATACTTAATGAACTTTAAAATCACTTTCAGCGGATTAGTGAAAAATAAAAGATAATAATTTGACTCTAAGTTAACAGCCTATAATCAGGATCTCTTAGAAAATTAGAGTAGAATAAGTGAACTTGAAAAGCAAAGCATTTAAATAATATCAAGTAAATAAAACTACTTAAGGGATAGTACTACACAAACTTCTCGTGTCGCTGTAAAAACTCCAAAGATTTAGAAGCTATTCAGCTTTTAAGAATCTAATTCACAAGAAAACTCTTAAAGAAATAACTAGAAATCTAAAATCTTCAGCCCATTAGGATTCACAAAACCATCAGAATAGTGCAAGCATCAGATCACTTCAGCTAGCCAAAATGGTAATCATCGTCAGGTGAAATTTAGTTTTCAAATGAAGAGCCTCTTAAAAATAAATATCTAATTAGAACTATGCATGCTTTTGAGAATTTTAATGAACAAATATTTCGTAAAATTTGTTTATAATTGAGAATAGATAGGGCAGGTTTCACGATGAGATAGATGAGTATCTTTCTGGGTATCGTGCTCGAAAAAGATTAAGAGATTACACTATCAATGAAAACCTGAAGTCTAAACACTTACTCTTAAATTTTAATTTGCTCTAAAGTAAAGTAAGATAATTAAGAAAAGGGCTTATAAAATAAATGTATATAACGATATAAGAGTATATAATTAAATCTTACTCACTCAGAAAGAAAGGGACCAACTTAATCAGAAAATGTAATATTGTGATAGTTATTATAATTAAGAATAATCTTAAATTTTAACTCTTTTCAATTCTCTTAAACAAGCGGTTGCTTTAAAATCATTAATTTACAAAATAATGAAATAAATCTGCACTCAATTTGAAACTTATAAACAAATCAAAAACTTTATCAGATAAGCGATATTACTCATAGGAGAGAAAAGAAGTAAGATAGAATCGAACGAGAAGTTCTTTTAATTTAATTTAATCCTTTGTCTTAGTAATCCGCTAATCTAAATGAATCAGAAGTTATGTCCATCGATCGACTGGCAACTATAAAAGTGCCAGAAGAAACTAAAGAGACTAATCCTCTTCTTCGCAATAGATTTTATCCAACAAAAAATCAAAGTCAAATTCACAGATAAAATTAACAAATGTTTGTCCAGGAGGTCAATTAATATTTATTATGTCAAATAAAAAGCAGATTATTTATTCTCTATAACAATTATTTACTTCCAAAACATCTATTTATTTTATCAATTTTAATGCTTTTTATTATCTCAATACTTGCCTACTACTAAATTCACGAATAAAGGTAGCCAGAATTATAATAAATATTTGCAAAAAAGTTGAATTCTTAGTTAAGATTTAGCATATCAATTAGAAAAAAATTCTTCACTATTAGATTAAGAGGGTTAATTTTTAAGATGATATAAAAATATAAGTGTAATGAGCTGATTTAGATTTTAAATTATGTTTCCCGACAGAAATAATCCGCCTTCTTCTTTTCTGAGAGATAGCAATTATCTTAATTTTCCTAATCAATCCCACAACAATAACAACAACTTTCAACAATGAAGCGGATCCTTTGGATAAAATTAGCAACAGCCAAACAAATAGTCGTAGTTTGAGTAGAGAAACTGAAATTTCAATACTTAAGGATTTCAAGGTAGTGGTGGGGGTAATGGAGGTGGAATCAGTGGAGGTGGTTATAAAGGCAATTTTAACCAATTTTAGAGAAGAGATAACAATGATCGATTTGGAAGTGACTTCAATTAAATGCTTATCTTATTTTTAATTAGAACCAGAGATCGAGACCTCCTTATGAGAATGACTGAGGCTTTTGAAATCAAAGCAAGGGAGCAAGCTTCAATTAGCCTTTTGGCAGTGATTCATATCAATATGGGCGTCCTGATGCGCCTTTTTCTCCTTTCAAGAGTGGGAATCCTGCCTATCAAGAGGCATCGTTTTTCTAAGGGCAAGAAACAAGTTGAGACAACTCTAGAGGGAATACCAGCAAGCCTTTTCATAATCCCTTTAACTAAGGCATGCAATCTTCCTTTAAGACTAAATTTGAAGATAGTCGCTAAGAACCAATAAATTAGGCCAAGAATTAGAAAGGGTTCATACCAGTCACGCTTAAAATGGTGAAGGATTGTGGAGCAAGGCATGACGATGTGTGTGAATTTGATGGAGATATAATTTGCCACATTAAGATATTGGGAAGAGTACTTAATAAAAAGATTGAGCCCATGAAAACTACGTTTGAGATAAATGATGGGACTGACTCCTTTCCACAGATTCTTTTCTATCACAAGCTTCAAACTGATGAGCCAGATATGCTCAAAAAAGCTCAATCTTAACATGATCAATGACTATGTGAAAATATTTGGCACAATTAAAGTCATCAAAGATCAAAAGGCTATAATAGGAAACTTCATCTAAAAGATACAAACATCAGATGAAATCTGCAACCATTTCTTGCAAGTCTTCAGCTCATACTAGATTAGAAAGAGAGGCGTACTCAAGCCACATGAATTAGGACTTGACACAACAAAGCTTTCGCAGTCTGAGCAAACCCTTTCTTAAGGGTCATCGATGAACAATCAAAGTAACAGTGATATGCAACTGTGGACAACTGATAAATAGCCAAAGAGTTTCAACAAAGGTGCTTCATCCTATAAAAATGACTTTAACAGAAATAATAACAGTAATAGCTTTAGTTACAGCTAGTATGAGAAGAAATTTCCTAACCAAAGCACTAATTCGTAGTCAACTATGGATTTTAATTCTTCTAAAAGTTCATACAGCTCTAAATTTAATCAAAATCACAATCAAAATGCTCAGAGAAGCTTCACAGGAAAATTTGGGATACATAGATTCCTCTAATTTTAAATTAATAGAGTGATGCATATTTTTTATAATTATAATCTCTGAATTTATTCTTACTCTTAATTTAAAATGATTAACTTAAAAATGTGGCCCCTTAATTTGATAGCTATAATAACAATCAGTAATAGTCACCTCATTTTGGAGCAAGCAACCCTCCCTCTCGTAGCTTGATTCAAACTTATAAAGAAGAGGAGCAACTTAACGTTATAAAAAGCTTAATAAGGCAAGCTTCAGATAAGTATCCTTCAAAGGAAACAACCTATGACGAGTTATAATTCCTCTCTCAGTCGATCTGTTCAAAACAGTAGCTTGATTAAATTCTCAATAAACTCATGAATCTTCTACACATTAAGACTTATAAAAACCAAGAAGGTAAGACAGTTATATAATGTATATGATGAAGATGAATATATAATTAATTTCTACAAATCTAAGTTCAAATCTTCTTTTATGAGTGAAAGTTAATATTTAATGTTAAGTAGTAGTAGTTCTTTCAAAATTAATTTAATAAATCGTTTTCTAGTTCACCATCGCTTAGCAGATTTTAATCATCCTCTCTGTATTCCGTCTATAGCTTATTGTGGAATTAGTAAAGCTGTTCCTCATTTAAAGCTCTTAACTTCTCATTAGGATCATCTTCAAATCTTATGTTTTGTTCGTTCTATTCAGGAATTTAGTTGTTTTAAGCGAACCCCTCTTCATCCTCCTCGTCATAATATAGAGAAATGAAGTAAAAATTATAGTAAAATCTTCAAAAATAAACTCTGGCTTTTCTATAATTTAAGTCGTCAAACTTATGAAATTTATATCACATGAATATAAACTATGAATAGTATTCTTCTTCTTTTTCATTCGAGCTATAAGCCTGTGGGTTATTTGAATGAACTACACTTCCTTTTTAATTTAAATAAATTGAATCTATAGCTTGCAGCTCTATTTCTTTACAATAAAGAAAAATATTTAGTATTAATTTGAACTACTCTTATTAAGGAAAGACAAAAAATGCAAATCTTGTTAGTAAAAACTCTATAATTGATGTATATACCATCGAGAATTAGTCTCCAAATTATGTTAAATATAATGCAGGAAGATTCAGATTTGCTAAAAAATATTTGCTTTAAACATTTAAGAATTAGAGAATGATGTTTTCTATTCCTATCAAAGTTTATGAACTGTATTTTATTTTTTAATTTGAAGGAAGAAATCCAGACTATGCCAAATGACTATTTGCTGCTGTGTACTAAGATTAGCCACCAGCTCCATTAAAGCTCTATCTGCCAGAATTAGGCCCTATTCCTGAATAGTTTTTAATCTTCAAAGGAGGCAATTAATCATTATTTGTATTAATGAGGATTTCCTATTCATTTGTATTGTTATTATTGTCATCTGGTTCTGTGAGAACTATTGGTTAATTAATTGAAGAAATACCCTCAGTTTGAAACTATTGAATATCTTCTCCCATCTCTTCCATTTATTCATCACACAGAGTGATCTTAAACATCCTTCCATGCAAATCATGAAAGTAAATTTCAGAGCTCGGATCTTACACTTATTCCAAAAATGGAGCTAACGCCTATTGCATAGCCTCGTACTATCTATTGTTGCTCTCACTTTCATTTAAAATAATTTTGGCTATCCTACCTGCTGTGACTGCTCATTCTACGGACTGGACTTCTTTAAATATCTTATTGTCCGTTTACTGACAAACTTCTCTCTGAGTTCTTATTCAAAGTTTCTATATTGGGGTCTTATATATTTCTTTGGGACTAGCATTATGATTAAAAAAAGAGTTTTAATTAAATCAAATGTAGAAATGAAAGTGTAGATGATTTCATGAGAAGCTCCTTTTAAGCAAGAACACTCGCAAAATCTTATTTGAGATGTTCAAGTTAAAGCATCAGTTCATTATGCTTTTCTTAAAATTCCTTCCTTTCATTATCAATTTGTTCTTTACAATTCTTACAGAAATCCTCCTCTTATTAAACTTCATCTTTATCCTTTAACTCCTTAACTTTGGTTATAGTCTCTCTTGCTTATGCTTTTTCTTTATTAGAAAACTTAGACTGACTATCGTTTCTAAAAATGTCTAGTTCATGGATATCTAAATCTGCAGTCATGAATGAAACCTATGAGGAGTCGAATATATCATTGTTCTTGAGCAGATATTGCCTTTGATCATTCAACCTCTGATTTAGCTGCTTTCCATATCCCACAAACTCATCTAGCTTTGTACTCTATTAAGATATTATATCCTTTATCATTTGTTTGTGTAGTTTTAAAAGCTCTTGATACTCTGAGAGTTGCTCACTTAGGTACTAATTTTGCTTCTACAAATGATCCATCGCCTCTTTTCTTATCATGTTTTAGGACATAGAGAGCATATTAGGATAGGAGTCTAGGAATGCTTCCTCCCTTGGGTTGAAAATTAGAATCGATCCTGTGCCGTTAGAGGCAACTAGCTGAGGATTTATATTCGGATTGATTTAACTGTGTTGACCAATATAAATTTAAGCATTAAAATAATCACTGGCTCTTAATCTAACAATTACTGACTTTATCGAGTCTCTACTTAACGAGAATCTTGCTGTTATTTTAACGAATCAATTTTCTAGACTTCTGATTGGAGTTAGTTGCTAGGTTGTAAGTTGAATTGAGACTCACTCTTCTAAATTTGCGCCAGCTTTTCTAAATCGACGAGATCTCCATGGTCTCTGAACTAAGCCTCCAGTTTCGAAAGCGAGAGAATACTATAGCTTCGAGAGTATAGATAGATCTTTCTCTGATTCTATATTTTGGAGTTATTGGAATTGCTATATATCTGAGGGATTGATTTCCTTGAGTGACTATTAGGAATTTTTGCTACTCTGCTGATCGAATGCTCTCTTCTTCTATAGCCATGCGTCAAATTTATTAGAACGAGCTGTATAAGGCTTCTCTAGTGTGGACTATTTTCGCATATCATGAATATTTTGAGCAGGATTTTCTTTATAATTTAGCGCGGAAGGTTGGTTCTTATTGAACTAGTCTGCGGTTCTCTCAGTTTTTGAGCTCTTCCTAAGGTTAGGGTTATCGCCGTTTGTTTTTAATCTCCTGGACCTGCTTGATCTCATACTGGAGGGCTGTTAGTTGTTATTTTCATTATGCTGAGATTAAATGGTTAGAAATAATTTAGAAAAAGGCAAATTAAATGTAGGAGTCATTGCTGTAGCTGTAAACGAAGAAGTGTCTCTCAGCGAAGTAATGGCTGCAATCGACCCTCTACCTTTTTCTTCTTGTCCTTGAGAGAGACTATCCTGCGAATTTTTTATCATCATTTACAGTTAACTTTATATATTATTAACTTCAAACTTCTTTTCAATTTACACTATACAGAATAATGATTAGAAAAAGTTAAAAAAAATCAAGAAATAATAAAATGAAAGTTAAAAACTTATACACCCTCTATGAGGTAAATTTCCTTATGAATCTTCTTTTTTTAAACTTCATTTTCATTGCATTATTGAATTGATTTCTGGCATTTAAAATTTAATCGCAAGTTTATCTAAGTGATAACTATTGCTAATTAGCTTTTAAGCTTATAAAATATAGAAGAGATTAGAAAGAGTTTATAAAAAATAATTTACCTTTCAAAAAATTTATGAAATTGACTCCTAAAGATTACCTGAAATCTCTTACTTTAGAATTTCATACGATTGTTGTTCAAAACAATAGAAAAGAGTAGATTGAAGAGTCTAACAATCCATTTGATTTAAAAATCCAGATGAATCAAACTCAGGAGATAAATCTACTTTTAAAATCAAGATTTCGTCAATCTTTTAGGCTTAATTTGAAAATGAAAAGCTTGTGCAGCGTTTAAATAGATTGAAATAACAATTTCTGGAAGTCTTTATAACTATCCATTTGGATAAATCTTAACAAGATTTAATGAGCTCTAGTTTGAAGCTATGTTTCAGTTTTCTAGACTAAATTAAGATGACTTGCTTGCAATTTCTGAAGATATGGCTATATCAATAATGAGCTAGGAAAATGTCAATATTGGATTAAAAATCTCTTTCGATCTTTTGAAGATTAACTACTCGACTTAATTTTTCATCTAAAGATGACTTTTGCAAAAGAATTAGGCAATATTTTAGAATAGAGCAACCAAAAATAAAGGAAATGCAACTCAACCCCTTCGCAAGAATAATTTATGTGAGGAAAAATAGAGATCCATTTTACAGATTCCTATTTATATGTTTTTATTCGTAATTGATGGCTTTTAGTCAAGCAACCAAACTCTGAATGAATCCTTTTAAGATTATTGCTTGCAAAAAAGTGAATTGCTACCTCAATTCTTTATCCTCTAATTTGAAAATATTCAAGATCCCTCTTTCACTCACATTAAAAGGTGCATTGACTCATTAGCTCTGTAATAAACTAAAGGCATTTATGAAAGTAATAGGAATGAACAATTTCAGCAGGAATTTAAATAGCCCAACACTAATTAGGATGCATTTGAAGATGAAAAGTTAGATGAAATCTTAAATAACTTGGCAGATGATTTTGATTAGGAAGAGGATTTAATGGCAAAGAATTCTTTTGAATTTTCCAAATATCAATTAGATTTACAACAATTTCAAAAGTAAACTGAGAGAAAATATTTGAAAAATTGAAACTGTAGAGGAATTAAGACAGTCACCCTCAAATCAAATATCTCTCTCACTACTATAAATATTCATCC
Organism: Tetmemena sp. SeJ-2015; assembly: GCA_027382625.1. NCBI lineage: Eukaryota > Ciliophora > Spirotrichea > Sporadotrichida > Oxytrichidae > Tetmemena > Tetmemena sp. SeJ-2015. The sequence continues at coordinate 145,059 of JAJKFJ010020648.1, read as the reverse complement.
TCCTTAAATCAAGGTAACAGAAGAATGTTTAGAAAGCAAACTAAAATTTCGTCATAGCATTAAATTTTGAATATATATAATGAATGAAATAATTAATTTAACTCTTTTTAAGCATTGAAGATTTGGAATTTTCAAAGTTTTAGAAATTTTAAGATCAAGCAAGTTCATAGGAATAAGATTTTCAAAAGTAGTCAAATAAAAAGATTATGAAAAGAAATCAAGCTCTGTGTGCAAATGAAAGAAAGCTTTCAAAGTAGCAATTTTGTGAAGCTAACTCCAGGATTATGAATAAAAAGATTACAATAAATTTAACAGTTGAATCTCTTAAGAATCTTGAAATCCTTAGCTAAATAGAAAACAAATTCATTATAGGCAAGCTAGACAGATACATTAATTTATTTTAAACATAATAGCAATAGATCAGCATGCAATTCATGAGAGAATCAACTTAGAGCAACTCGAATTCTATTTTATAAATGCCAAAATTGGCCAAAAGCCTCTGCAGAAGCTAAATATTATAATTATAAGTTATATATATATCTTCAACTCTATATTCAAGCTTAATTTATCAACATCTTATTATTTGTAAAAAATATCTGCAATAACTTGGAAAGATTTTAAACTTTGATCCATAAATTTAATCCACTGGATAGAATTGATTTGACAGAAGAATTATCAATTAAAGTTACTTTTGAATAGTTAGCCGCTTTGAAATAAACAGAGCTAAAGACCTCTCTAAACAATTACGGCTTTTGCTTCGACTTTATCTAGTCTGGAAATAGTTTATCTTTTAAAGGTTCATGCTAAATATAAGTGAGGTCACTTCCTTCAATTTTTGGAAGAGTGATTGCTGCTGAAAATATATTAGAATATATTGGAATGAATTCCAGAGTCATACCATCAACTGTGGGATAAAAATTAAATTTAATAAATTTCAAAGGATTTATATATGTGTGGGAATAAATGTAGATTGGATATAAAAGTAAGAACTTTCCTATTTACTCTATAGTGAATTGAAAATGAAAGCTTGCAGATACGCTGTGAAATTTAATGAGCCATTATCTTTGTAGGAAATGCAAATTCTCTTAAAGGAGATTTAGAATTGTAAGCAGCCATTCATTTGCGCTCATGGTAATTTTTTTATAAATGATTATATTAAATAGGGAGACCCACCATTTATGTGATTGGATAGTTTTGAATTATTTTAGCCATTAAATTTTTAAGCATTAATGGATATGAATGATTTTGTGAAGATTACGTTGACATTTAAAACATAAATTAGTTGCGAATGATAAAGCAAGCCCTTCAAGGTAAAAGCGAGATCTCTCTGCGAGACAGAAATGAAAGTTTGTTTTTGGACAGTCGTACACAGCTTAAGATTTTGTCTTCAAGCTGCAAGGAGCAAGTAGACAACGATGAAGTGTTCACTTTTGAATCCCTGAGATTTGGGTTGACTGCTTTTGAGGAAATCCAGAATGCATCCGACTTAGAAGAAAGAATGGACTTCACCATCTATGACTACTCACTCTTCTGTAAGCTTTTGTTAGACTTATTGATTTCTTTATAAGGTCACAACCATACTTCAAAGCACTCAAAGCTTTGCAAAAATACAAATTAAACTATTTTGCAAATTTTGATATAATAAAATTCACAATGATTGATATGCAAATATGATTTAATGCAGATTTTCAGCTGAAAAGCTCAGATTTAATGTGGAGGACTATTTTATCAAAGGACAAAGTCAAGCTAATAGCTAATTGAGAAGGATTTCAGACTCTCTTTTTTAAGGTACATATAATTTTAATTTAATCATGAAGATATATTGTTGTGGCAAGTATTTTTAAAATGGTATATTTCGTACCCTCTTTAAAGAATGAATTATGGGATTTCTCCTCAAGTTTCGCAAACAGAGTGGATATCAAAGGTTCTTCTTACAATGAGTTAAGACCTACTTTTAACTCTTTTACAAGATCAAATCATTGCTGAAATGAAGATGGGCTTTGAAAGTTCTCTAAAAGATAATATTATTAAACTAATTCTATTTTCCATTTTTAAATTGTAATTAAATTAAGACAATTTTATTTAAGCCCAACTTTAAAAATTAATTTGAACGATTTCTTGAGCTTTCGCTTATTAAATTTTGTTTAATCAACTAGAGTCTATTTTAGCAATTATAAAATGTGAGCAACTTTTTCCGAATCATGGAGTAAATATTTTTTTTATTTTTTAATCTAAACTATTGCCATTAATAGCTATTTTGACAGAGTTCTAAAACATAATTCTTCACAAAATATTTGATCATAAATTTTTTAATTTTAGCTTCTTAACTTTCTGCAAATTGCGTTCCCATCTGTGAATCAGAGTTGATATTGGATGAAATATCCAAATCTAGGAAGCAATTTTGGGGCACAGACGTTTTTAGCACTAATCCCTCTTCTCAAATAAAACAACTCATCATATAAAAATCACTCTTACCCTTAATTAAATCAATGAGGCCTACAATGATAATATTCTTGTTATCCATAGCCAAGCAGTTCAGGACTCAGCTTTTGTTGCTTCAATTGAAATCTAAAACAAAAACATAGTTCAGGAGCCACTATTTGGAGAATAGAGTCTTTCTTAATCACCTGGATTATTTGAGGAAACCTCTATGTTATCATTTGCAGTAGAGTAAATGAACTCAGAGCAGTAGTTAAAATCTGAGAAATCTTTTAAGCTCGAAAATGTTCATGAAGTAGTGGAACCCTCTACTTTAAACGACCCAAATGAAAATTAGAGACAGGAAAGGATTCTGAGTTCTCCATAGAACCCAATTTTTGCAAATCGCTAAGTCTATCCTATCTAACATCACAAACAGAGGTCAGAGTTGCCTGCCAGACTACCCTTTCAATCTCTCCCTCAAAAGGCAAAGAAATCGCTGTCACCTACTCAGCGAGAGCAGTTTCTGCAGACTATGAAGCTAGAGAGAATAATCTCTTCTACCCTTTCACTCAGGAGATTTAGAGAAAACAGAGAGCAGAGAAATTAATGCTGATGATTAAAGTAGTAGAGTATTATTGTGAGTAATGTGATTTGTAAAGTAGCTTAAAATTTATTAAATTAAATACTTAAATGGCATCACTTGAAGAGCAAATGCTTTTGCAATAAGAGCAAGCAGAGCAGCTTTATGAACAGATTGAAAAGGAGTATGATCTGCCCGTGGCTGATAAGTCCCTAAATAGCTTGTTGGTTCTAAGTCTAAACTTCAGAGACCTAAGAAACTTGCTAGACTTTGTTGTGAGCAACTAAAAGAAGCATGCCTTTTTAATTCAACAGATCATAAATAGTTAGACTAAAATGAGTCAGTACAAATAGATCTCTCCCTCAAGTTAAGATGAAACTACCACCACTTCAAAGCCTTAGATCCAAATTCCTACTTTGTAATTGCCAAATCCTAAGATGTTCGAAGCATTGAAAGAAAAGAAAAGCCAAGAGAATAAGGTTAAAGATCAAGAGAACGAATTTCTGAGGTCTGCAATCAAAGATTTGGAGCATAAAATGAATCTTATTGAAGACAAGAATCAAAAGGATTAGAGATCTATGCAACAACTTGAAAATCAAATAAAAAGTCTTCAAAACTAAAATGCTTCAATCATTGTAAGAGTTTCTTTGTTGTGATATAAATTTCATTTTAGAGTAAGCTTGCTGAGTAAAATCAGCTTATCACAGATAACTAAATGGCTGTGCAAGAATTATTTGACTCATAAAAGGATTTGAGTGAACAGTAAGTTCAAGAAAGATAGAGACTGGACGATTAATAATATTTTTAATTTCAAGGATTTCATACAAGACTAATTTGCTTCTATCAATTCAAAGTTGTCTGAGTAGAACTTGCATATGCAAGAAAAACAGCCTGCTTCAAATGAACCAACTCCTAATACTAAGAAGGCTATGCTCCTCAATTAAGAAGACTCTAATAAAGAGATAACTGAAATTAGAGAGAGGATTACTCTCTTTGAAATAAAGATAAATGACTGTGAACAGAGACTTAACATTCTTCTGAGACTAAGAGAGCGGCTAAAAAGAATAACCCTGGCGGAGTAGAGGAGGAAAATACTTCCACTGGGTTAGATATAACTGAAATAATCGCTCTATTGGATGATGTCAAGGCTGATCTAAGAAAGGAATTACCTAATAAGAACGACATTTACAATTTAGATTAGACGAATAACTCAGACAGAAAGAGACATATAAAGTTTGAAAGAAACTCTTGAAACTGCTCAGTAAGACATTGAGCAAAATCATTAAAAGATTGAAGGCCATTCAAATAGACTGAATAGTGATTCAGAGTAAATCCTGGAACTTTAAAACTAGATGAGGACTCTATTTGATTAAGTTAAGTAAAAGGTAGACGGAGAGGAGATAGATAGCATGACGATTCTTGTAAATGAAATGTATGAAAGATTTAAAGAAATGCATCACTCAAGTGGCTTGCATGGACCACTTCAACGAAATCCTAATCCTACTAGTAATCTGCCTACGCAGAATTCTGGGGGAAATGAAAACACTTCAAACATCGAAAGAAGATAGTCATCTATGAGCATAAATGGAAAAGATGGTAGAGCTATCAAGGACATATCAGATCAGATAACCACATTCAAAGAGAGATTTGAAAAAATGGCTTAGTAAAATATTGAAGTTTAATTTCTTATAGTGAAATGCAAACAGTTGGAGATCTTAAGAATAAGATCCAAGATTTATATACCAAAGTTGATTTGAAGGCTTCATCAAAAGAAGTCTAAACGGTCAAATAGGTTATAGGTAAATTTTTAAGCAGTGAACTTTTTAGATACCCTTAAAAAAAATTTCCATGAAAAGTAAGCTTGCTTAATTTCAATACTTATTAAGATAGGTTAAATAATTTCCTCTTGACTAATGATAAAATCATAGTTTCTTAGTTTTACTTGTAGACTTTTGGCTAATCTTGGGAAGGAGCTATAATATAAAAATATGTTTGGGACTTATAATGTATTGTGGATGTCAAATTGATAAGGTTATTGTTTGCTTAAAAATAAATGCTGATATTTCCTCCACTTCGATTGAATCACTGCCGTTTAATTAACCAACATTTTAGAAGCTCATCTATGTGTGTGCTTGCTTTCTAAGCGTATTTGCAGTTTCTAGCTTTACCGCTCCTGAGGGAGATAGATTTCTTTGACGTATTTAAGAGTTGGTTGTAGAAGTCTTAAGATCTGGCATAGATAGATGATTATGTATTTAGCTTTACACTATACTCATATTTGTATCATCGATAGTTAGTCTAGATTATCCTACGTCTAAAGGTTTTATCATTTGGAGCATCTTCGAGAAGCCCTGACCTACTTTGGCCATTCTCTCACCAGGATCTCTGAAAGGCAATCTATTCCAGTGGTGATGCTCTTGAGCTTATTGATTGAGATTCTAAATATTTTTCTCACAAGAAGCACAAGACCATCCACCTAAGGGTTTCTTAGCGAGCATTGCATTATCTCCATCACTCTGCAATGACATTCTAGCCTGAATCAGTGCAAAGAGATTTTCGATTTACTTATCGATCACCTACTTTAGCTTTTTAAGATCGGTCTTTTCAACAAACTTCTTTGTCCTTTCATTGATCTGTATCTCCAATAAGTCAACGATTCTCTCTAATATAGTCAGTTACAAAATATCTTACTCTCTATCTCATCTACATCCTTCTTCTCCAGTTTCTCTTTGAGCTTTTGCTCGAGTTCTATCCTCAGTTTGAAGAAATCCTCTTTGATCTTTTTGTTCTCACTCGCTATATAGTCTCTCATTTTCTCTAATGCATCTACGACTAGAGCTGTGTCGAAGCCACCTCCTCCACTTCCATCTTTTCCTTTGCCTTTCTCATCAAAGTTAACAGGAATATTCAGTATCGCTTTCTTCTCACTATGCACCTTATACAACTCATCAAGCTTTAAGTGGATGTCTTGCATCTGATACTACACCTTTTGGAAATCTCCTCTTGTCGACTCCATCGCATCCTAAGCCTCGTACTTAGCCTAAGATTGTGCTTGCCTCATGAACTCCAACTCTGCCTTCAGTTTGTTGATCTCAAATTGACAGGTATCTAAATTAATCATTCTCCATAGAAGAAGAAGTTTATCAAAGTTTAGGAGTGTAAAAAGTCTAGGAAATGAATTCATGAAGAATTTACTTATGATCAAAAGCGAGAGTGTCTTCTGATGTGAAAATTTGTTCTAAAGAGTACCACTTGGCAGATGCTGCATCATCCCCAGCTTTGACTTCCTAATCTTAATTTATCATGTCTAAATGGTAGACTATGGAAACTATGTGCTTTCTTGGATCTCTTTCTGGCTTTCCTGCAACTGTCACCAGTCTTTTGACCTTCCCATCTATTCCACACTCTTCTTTGAGCTCCCTCACGCTTGAATCTTAGGGGTCTTCCCCGTAATCTACAAAACCCCCCGGGAATGCAAGTTAACCCTTGAATGGGTCTCTTAATCTAGTTATTAGAAGGATTTTATAACTCCTTAAGTCAGTGTTCTTTTAAGAGAAATTAGGTTTCAAGACTATTGCGTCTGCTGCAAGATTTGGTACTTTGTAATGCTTCTCTTCACCTACGTTTTAAATTTAAATATCCTCCAGAGAAAAAAATTAATGTTACTTGTAGAAAAAGATTGAAGTCTGTTCGAGATTTAGTGTATCAAGAGAGATTCTGACTTTAGTTTTTAAGTTAGGTGTTTCATTTTATTGATTATGTGAATTTTAATTGGTGTATTTTAAGTTAAGATAATTGTATAAAGCAATAATGAATATTTCCAAGAAAAGCAACATTTTACATTTTCCTCAAATAAAGAAAGCAGTTATACCAAATAGAAATCCTTCTCATGAAGCTACATACAAGCAAAAGAATCTGCTCATTCCAAATATAGAGTTTTAATTTAATGAGGCCAAGGTAAAATAAACTGCTAGTCAAATGCTTAGGAAGAGGTGAGAATAAGTGATAAGTTCATAAGCAAGCAAAATCAAAACTTCATCACTAAATTGGTCCATCAACATTAAGAGAGCGCGGCTAATAGACAGTATATTTCTTGACACCAACATACAAGCACCAACTGAAATAACTGTATAAATGGCTAAACCTATCATCTTAAATCGGATTAAAATACTAAGATATAAATATAATGAATCAAATGTCATTAATTTAATAAGTTTTTAGAATTATTCTTTATTCTAAATTATGTTTTATGAAATCCTGATGAAGCTTGGAGAGGGAAGTTATGGAATTATTTACAAAGTTAGAAGATAAGGTATTAATTATTTTGTAGAATTTATATAGGGGACAACGCTATGCTGGTAATGAAGGAGATAAAAATCGATGATGAAAGTCATTTGAGATCTTCAGTTCAGGAAATGAATCTGCTCAAATCTATGTTCCATCAGCATGTCGTCAAGTATCACGATTCTTCACAATTTAATAAGTACTTTGCTTAAAATATATCTGGATTCCTTCCAAACTTCTAATAAGTTCCATATCATCATGGAATTCTGCGAGAAAGGGGACTTAAGCGAGTATATAAACCGGTTTGGAGTGAATTATGATATCCCTGAGCAAAAGATATGGAAACTAGTAATTCAGATATTGCTAGCCCTGGAGTATATTCATGGCTAAGGAGTTATACACTCTGATCTGAAGCCATCAAACATTTATTTTTTATTCTTCTTTGCGGGAAAGACAACGACATTAAGATTGGAGATTTCGGAATAAGCTAAATACTTACTAAGAATTACCTCTTCTCTTTTCATAATGCGGGAACACTTTGCTACTGCTCTCCTGAGATATGCAAGGGTCTACCCATCAATTAAAAGACTGATATTTGGTCTCTCGGTTGCATAATTTACGAACTGTGCCATCGGAGGAAAGCTTATGAGGGCTTCAGTGATGACAACATTAAGTCTAAAATCATAAATTTTCAGTATCCCTAGATTTCAGAGGACAAGTTCTCTTCAAGAACTCATCCAAGTTTATAATTAGTGCATGATAAAAGATCAAAGTCTTAGGCCTTCCGCTAAATAGATCTTGAGTTTGCACTATGTCAAAGACTAGGCTTTTAAAGTTGGGATTTTCCTGCAAAACTTCGAAGATGAACTAGACTTTTTAAGTTGAATACGTTTTCAAATGTGTAGGAATCATCTTAGAGACTCTTTGGTTCGAGGAAAGTATCTCAGCAGAGTAAATTTAAACCGCCTGCCAATTAGGACTACCTGCTTGATGAGAGCATAGATAGTCAGGCCCTTAATAGCTCTCACCGCACACAAAATGAAAGACAAATTTAGATTGATAACCAGAAAGTTAAAAGACGACAAATTATAATCAATCAAGTAGAGACCACTTACTTCAAGCAAAATAAAAATAAGGAGTTCTACAAGGATATTCAACTATAAAAATACGAAGGATTTAATTATTAAATTCCAATTAAAATCCAGTGCATAAATTAAGTAGTGCATTGTTTATATTATATAAATTTTAATATTCTGAAGAGAAAGCATATCCACGAAGATAGATCAACTGCAGTAGCATCACCGTTTAGAACTGCAAGTGTAGATCCTTATTAAAATGCAAATTCTCTAGTCAAGCTACTTAATTATTAAAGTTCAAATAAGCAGTTGCAAGGAGATAATAGGAAAAAGGCATTTACTATTCTCTATAAAGATCAAGCAGAATAATAAATTGCAAGGGAGAGCTAGCAGGAGTCTTGCTACTCTAACAACAAGCCATCTGTTCGAGATCCATAGTAAAGCCACCGAGCAAAGATAGACTCTAAGAATTTAGAGTGGTCCCTAAAGTCATTCGACTAGGACAGCATTATATTTTTACATCGCTCATTCGAGCAGACTTAAGCCCAGAGATCAATAGACAATAAATTTATTTTCATTTACTTAATTAAGATGATTCAGAATCCGTCTCTAGGATGCCTAAGGAGCCAAGGTTTAACGAGGATCAGAACATGTCTCAAAAAATTCTGCACCAACTGAATAATTTAATTTTAAGTTAGGGTTATACTCAGGACAGAGAACTTAGCAATCATTCTATACGAAAAAGTGAACTAATTTAAGAGATTAAGTTTTAGATTGATCTTAATAAAGTATTTATACTATAAGATAATTTTTGATAAGTAGTTGCCAAGTCAATTTTTAATTAAGTATTGAAAACTATTCTTCTATCTCTTATCCATTTCTAATGGAGAAAATATCTAAACTTTTCCTATATAGATGGCTGCAATTGAGAGCTTAGAAATGCTTTACTATAGTTAAAGATAGAACACAAAATCATAAGGGTAATATTTTTACTTTTTATATTTTTATTAAAAATGGCTAGGGAATTTAAGTTTTATACAAATTTATAAATCAATCATCATAGTCGAGATGACTAGTCTTGCTTCACAATTTATTTGTTCTTTTGATACTATTCTCTCAGAGAGGAGATTATACTATTCATAAAACATCTCATAAACATAAGAGATTAATTAAAATTAACATAATATTCAATCAAAGTTATATATGAAATTAGATCTTACATAATACCGTGAATTCGAGTTAGGATTAGGTAATTTAAATATCATTACGATTTTATAAAGATATATTACTTTATAGGAGTAAAAGAATTGTAAAAAGTTTTTGACAGATTCCATTTAAAATGCAAGGATATTATCCAAAAAATTAACCTTATTAGAGGCCATCTTTTGATTATTTTAATCAGATGCTGCACTACTGGTTGAATTTACAACTTTCTTCTATCTCTTTTAGAAATTGTCGCTCCCTAGATCATCATTAGGCTATTTAAAGTTATCTGAGGATATGGAATGCTGCTCTTTTTCTTAGAATTCTCTATAAGTTCTCTTCTTGTGATTAACTGCTGCCTAATTCTGCTAATCAATTAAATTTTGGTCGTTGTTGAAAAGTTTTCTTGAGATATCTTCAAGAGATGCATTTTGTTTACTTTGAGTAAAATTATCATTTAATGTAGCTTCATTATAATAGATAGATTTATATTCTATTTAAATAAATTTAATGTTTAATAAAAATGAGTAGCCTATATTTTAGAGTTATCTGATCTGTTCGGAATATCAATCTGATCAGAAATCCTCTCCTAGTTCTTTGAATTTTAGTTTGCAAAATAAATTAATATAAAATAAGTTGTTATTGCGAGTTGAAACTTCTTCTATAATGAGCTCGTCCTGCTCATCTATTTCCTCAAAATTAATTAAATCTTTTTCGGTGCTATCACAAAAATCTTTATTTTCCCTGAAGAGCTTTTCAAACTCGTCACCTTGTGGAGTCAGAGAAAGGGAAATTTCTTGATTAGCAAATTTAGCACCCTTAGCTTTGAAGTTATTTCCCTACTTGGATTTAAAAATTTGGGCGTTCTGTTCTTGAAATCTCCTCTTATTGAGCTCTTTATTGTTCACATTGAATCTCTCAGTGAGATTGTTATCTCCACAGTCGAATCCATTGGGCATAGCGTCTCGAGCTATTGAATTCTACTTGAGCTCTTCTATGATCTTTGCCTGTGATACCTTCTCTGTCTTCTAATACTCTAACTTTTCACTATTTTTCATGGGAACTGACTAGGTCTACGAGAGAGCTGTAGTGGGAAAATAGCCCTTCTTAGGGTTCGATACTGCTTACTGCTTGCCTTATGATTAATCCTTTTTAACATATGTCTTAATGAGGTGGTGCTGAAAGTTTAGTCTCTTTTCAGACATAGACCTATCAGGAACATTAAAAACCAGATTTTTAGGCATCATAGCCTTCACGAATCTCTCTAACTCTCTGTAGTTAGAGTGACTCGAGTAGGGAATCTTGAAATAGTAGGGGAGGTTCCTATTGTACTTATCGTTCCAACCAGTGAGAATGATGAATACTGTCGGTTCTTCACTAAAACACTCCTCTATATCAAACTTCTTAAGATCCTTGATAGATTTAACATGTATCCACCCTTGAGCAGGGTCTGTTGTGAATAAGTCAGGTCGCACATTCATAATAGAAAGCTTTCTGAATCGATCTTCATCTACCACTACCAGCGTTTCAAAATCTTCAGCTAGCTTAACAAAGACTTCCTCTTTTCCCAAGTGATAAGAGAACATGAAAATTCTGTGATCCTTGTGGGCCTTCACTGTGTCAGTCAGAGTTTTGTAGGCTTCTTCTCTAGAAGGAAAATCGTATTCTGGATCTGCAAAAGTGTTATCCAAGAAGAGATAGTCAATATCCACTGATATTTGCTTCATCTAAGAATTTCTCTTTTCAGGCGGGAAAACTATCTCTTATTAAAAATTGAATCTTAATATATATTTAATCTCGTTGTTGAACATCGATTCTGAGAAGCGGAAGTCACCGGTATGAAATACTGTTCCCATTTTACCCCTGAAAAGAAACATGACCGCGCCTGGACAGTGGCAAGCATCCATCAGCACTACAGACACTCCTTCTTTTTTCTGGTCATCCAGGTAAATCCAGTGCTCTTCATCCATCTCCAGTTCAATAACGCAGTCCTTCAAATTGGGGAATTTTTCCAAAATGAGGACCTTTCGATATGTGTGAGGTATAGATTTTTCCGTAGTTCCAAGAGGGATTGAGTCCTTTGACGTGATCCTCGTGGCAATGAGATAAGAAGAAGATATATTGCGTGAAATCATTCTTCATAAACTCAAAGTTATCTACTCTTATGTTTGAATGCGGGATTAAGCTCATAACGTTTGCTGTAATTCAAATTAAAGTCTAAAAATTAGAGTTCTCAGTAGTCTCTATTTAATTTCTTTATAATATTCTAAGTTTCGGCGATTGATTTAATATTTATTAAGCTATTTTATGTTAACTCTGTAAATAAAATAGGCATTTTTAAATGCAGTTTTAAAATTTATCTAACTCTACTTTTATTAAATTTAAGATTTAATTTTGGTCGTTATTTATTGAATAAGATGTTGCATCTTTTTATTCTCCTTGATATATGAGTTCATAAATATGATATAGATTGATGCCCAAGGATTCGAAGAAAATAGTGATTGAAGTTTATGACGCATAGGATAGTGAAAACTTGCAAAGAGAGCTGGAACAAGATGATCTCAATTCAACTGAAAGAAGCGATTTTGATAACGATGAAGATAAAGTTTTAACAATAAAAATTATAAAATTACCTTAGAAACTATTCTCATTTCTTATAATAAAGAATTTTTCAAAATAAGTATTCTATATCAAAGCATTAAATAAAGTTTTCTACAACAAGGTAGGAAAGACTGAGATAGTGATAGATAAGGTGTTGCAGAATCTCCTGATTCATGATGAGTTTACAACTTAGAAGAACATTATAATGTAAGATACTGATGAAGACTTCATCGGGTCCGATGGAGAAGATGTCTTCTCCACTAACTCTCTCGGAAGATTGAGTTCTCTGTAACCTGACTATAAGAACTTGATTCACACCAAAGGCAAGTTGAGTTTAACATTCAGAGCAGAGTTAACTGATGAGTGCCTCCAGCGAGTGCAAAAGGTCAAGCAGCAATTCTTAAAAGAGACCTTTGAATAAATTCAGCAGCTCACTCATTCTTATTAAAGTAATAGTTTAGCTTAGACAGGTAATCGAGCAAAAGAGACAAGTTATTTCTCAGGCAATTGAGGTGCTGTTCTACATGCAGTTTGATGACGATCAAGGTTTGATTCTGGACTAACTGTAGATGCTGGAGAACTCATTTATAGAGTCAATGTCGCAGTAACAAAACTAGGACTCATCAAGAGTCGGCCCTTTCTCTAAGGAGCCAGATTTGGTACAGAAGTCTTCTGTGCTATCACAACCCAAGGACCAGAGAGAGAATCCTAGATAGCAGCATAACCATGGAGCAGTGTAAGTGACTAGTAGTAGTCAGTAAATGATTTTCAATGGGCAGTCTAATTGGAATGAGGAAGATGGGGATGGAATTCAAAGTAGCAGGTCTAGTCAGCAAAACATGAGAGACAAGAGAATTGCTGTCCGCACTAAGAATAGTTCTGTCTTACAGCTTGACTAATAAGATATAGCTGAGAAAAAATAAAAATTAATTGGATTGGATTGGATATATTGGACTTTCATCACTATACTAAATTAATATAAATACTTTTTTTTAAAAAAAACATAGAAATTAAGAAATGTAATACTTTCTACTCTTATGAAGAACTATTCGCCCAAAGTTATAAGAGTCATTAGATTTGTTTTTGCAAGAATAAGATTTGAAGAAGTTTGAAGAAGTTTGAATAGTTAAATGGTAAAGTTATTCTATTTTTAATTTTATTATAAATTAAAAATCTAAAGACAATCTAAATGCAGTACATCCAAATTTATTAATTTAGCTTCTTATAAACGCAAAATAAATTGCTATCTATATTGATGGATCTAAGCCTTCTAAAGAGAGACTATGCGGATGTGACTCTTACTGCCTTATATTTTGAGATAAATTATAACAAAGATATAATGCTATCTGACTTATTTAACTATAAATTATGCTATCTTACTATGATCATTAGTTTTAACTCAAGGTATTTATATATTTAAGTAATGAACTGAAGAACATTAATTTGAATTTACAATGTTGTATTCAGTGCTAACTGTATTGATGCTTTCTAGAATATTATGCATCAGCTGATGATCAAATAATCTTAAGTTCTTTTAAATAAGACCTTAAATGAGAGTATTTTGCATTACTTTGTTAACTTTTATGAGTTAGACACACATTAGTAATGAGCAATTTATATTATTTATGATACTGCTCCTTATTTTCGAGATGACTGTACTAGGATGGTGTTACTCTTGACATTCCAAGGTTGGGCGACTGTGTCAAATGACTCTACAAACAGAAGTTTAAGGATGATGAGATATTTTGGAGAAAGATTTTCTTACTGCCCTGAACATATCAACCTGCGACATTTATATTTCTTTATTTAAATTCGATATTTCTCAATCATTTACTCACATTCTTAAAGATGCAACATAGTTAGTCATCACTCGGCACTTACATATCTATGTCAAGATTGATGGGTGGGTTTGAGCTTTTATGATGAGCTCTTGTTTTTAAAGCGAAGTTATCATCTACAAAAATGTAGAGTTTGACGCAGGGCTCTCCTTCAAGAGAGAGGGCTTGATTGATGGTAGTCATGAGAATATTTTCCTCTGCTTCAGGAGTTATATAGTGGAAGGGCTAGCCCCTTCGATAGTATTGGGATTCCACTAGAGTCAGAGTTTCTGTGAGCTGTTCCTTGTTGGCTTTCAACTCCAAATATTGCTAGTTGTACTGGAGCAGCAGACTTGCGTATTGGGATGTGAACTCCTTTCTAGTAATTTATTCCTTTATATTATATTATATATATATGCTATATTTAAAGCTAGAGATTAACTGAGATTAAGGTAATTAAACAAATCTCAATAAAAATTAAATAGAAACTAGACAATCAGAAGCCCACTTTTTTAAATTATTGTCCCAACTAATTAGAAATAAGCATTGCAATGAAGTTTAAGCATAATATCCTTATATTTAGTTTAATTCTCTAAAATAAATAAAAATAGTAAAGAGTATGAATAGTAAAATAAGTTGTACATGGTGAATTCGTTTCCAGCTGTCTCTGTAAGTTTGTCTCTGATTATGTTTGGCTAGTCATAATCAAAAAATAGCTTCTCAAATGCCACTTCATAAAATACTAGGGAACTTACAGAAAGAAAAAAACTTATGAAATCAGTTTTTTTTAATTTCTTATATATGACTTAAATTCATTTATCTTGCTATTTTCTCTAAAAAAAATTATGAATTTTTAATTCATTTGGCTACAAGTAGTTTAAGAAATGAACTGAAGAAGATCTACAAATTTCTATTTTATCACAATAAAAATACTTGAAAAGAGATAATACAATAAATAATCAGAAATTTGATTAAGATTATAGATAAATAATGGTATAGCAATTTGCTTCAAAGCATCCTGAAATACTCTAAAATCTTTTAAACTTACAAATCAATGAGGAAAGCAAGTTCCCAAATTAAGAATATCGACTCTAATTTGAACGAGACTTTACTAAGTTGCTCTCCTCTTTGGAACACAAAATAAAGAGCTCTTTAAAATTATGTATCAATATGTATAAATAAACTCTGAATTTCCAGTGATTAAAATTTCAGAAGAGAAGTACAATTAAAAGTTAAGGCAATTCCTTGAGTGCTCTATCTGCCTCAATATAGCTACCAATTTAAATAAAATAATATTGCCTTACATTATTGGAAATAGAAACAGCTGAAACTCCTTATAAATATATAAGCATATAATTTAAAGCTTAAACAAAATAATTCTGATTAATTAATCTTCAATCTGTATTTTTTATTATAAAATAGTATTTTGTTGATTTGTGATAATATTGCGTAAGACCCTGTTGTTTCAAGCATCTGCAACCATATATTTTGCTACCAATGCATAAAAATATGTATAATTAAATAAGCATACTCGAATATCAAATTGCTGCATTGAATGAATACTAGTGCCCTTTCAAGTGCCACAAAGTGTAGAATGAAAATCAAACTTTAATTATAAATCACTACTTTCACAAACCACCTTACATCTACATTCAAATTCTAAATTCTGCGTTATTTGAATGCATTAACTTTTATTAACCATTAACTCATTTTTTAATAGTTAAACTGTGGGGTATATTTCAAAGGCATTCGAAAGCTAAAGTAGCACTTAAGTAGCATGGAGTGCCATCCAGATAATCTGCAACCCTTTCCTGTAAATCAATTTGCCTCTCTTAAAAATGAGAATTCATACAAAAAAGAGTCATAGGAGTTAAAAGATACCAATATTTATAGAGTTTAGATTTAATTTCATCTTTCAATACTTTAAAAAAATGAAGAAATAATATAATGATAAATTAGTGTTTTGAGTTATAAATTTTAACTAAAAGGTTATTATCAATTATTTTCCTGCTATTTATAATGTTTATGAGAATAGAGCATCATCATCATAACTACTGAATTAAACAAACTCTGCTCCAATGACTATGCATAAATCGATTCTTTAAAATTTTGAAAGCGCAAGTCATTCTTTAAAATAGCAAATGCAAAATGAAGCTACATTAATTAGGAGAGTTATTTTTTTCATTCATAATTTTATCATTAAATCTTAGAATTAGTAAGTTAAATTTGGAATTATTTATTTCTTGAAGAATTACTAATTTGAATTTAGAGGAGAGCATACAAAAAGTGTCTTCTGGCAAAAAATGATAAATTGAATTGAATAATAGTTTTTTTACTTACTCGTATTATAATGCTTTAGTTTATCCTTGATGATTGTGATAAAGTAGAATTATTGCAACAAATATTTGAGGCGGGATAGCGGTCATCTTAATTTAAATCTGATTTTTACAGAAATCCCTAGTCTGAGTTAAATCCAAACAGATACTGCTCTTAAGATATGATTTGCGATAACTTTGAAGATGGCAAGCTCATCCTAAATTACGATAGCCTAGATTACAAAGACAGAAAACTTTTCTATACTATCTACACTCAAAATTTAGAGCAAAGGCATTCTGATCCAAACTTTGCTTATTACAATCATAAAAATTTTTTTATTTTTTAAAAAATTAAAATTGAGTCATAAATAAATTTGAGTATATTAATTAATTTTGGATGCAGTAAATAAAATAATATATTATGAATCCTAAAAGTGGACCTTAATAGTTTGAATAATTGATGCCCAATAATAAAGCTTTACCCCATCATACTGAGCATTAATAAGTGATACCAAAACTCTCTAACATCTACATTCATAAAGAGAGGGCAAAATTAATTAAATATTTACAAATATATTTCTACCAACATCTTAATAAATATTAGAAAAATATTTCTTTTTTGCAATCAGAAAAAGTTATTCAGTGATATAGGTAACTGAATATAATCCTTGTATTTAAATAAGCCGTAAATTTATCTAGATTCAATTCTCTATTAATTACTTCTCTTTTATAATTCACTTTAAGACCTAATAAATAAACATCTTTAAAGCATCTTCAATAATATTCTAATTACTGTTAATAGTGCATAAATTTTCTTATATAAGTATTTTAAAACCATAAACCTTTAGTAGAATTAATTTATACAATTAAAAATGTTACAAATATTTTGTAGAGAGAGAAGGAGTTTAAGATTTGTAAAATACTTACCAGATAAATGAGATCTTTAATCCATTTCGATTCCTGGTGAATTTAATTCAAGAAATTTAAGAACATCAATTAAAATTAATTTAATTTTCTTTAAAAAGTATTAAATTCATTTATTTTTCCTTCTATTAAAAAAAACCTTTTAATTTGATAAAATTATAAGATGATAATTATTTACTCTATTTAAATAGGAAAATATATTAAGGTAATTTCTTCTGTGCATGAGATAAACTTAAAATATAATAATATAATTGATTGATAGTGTATCTTTAGAATTCTGACTATATTTTTCATTTAAATCTTTTCTTTCTTAATGCTGAATTATGAGGATTTATTTTGATTTTATTTATTCAAGAGAAGCCATAAATTATGGATTTACCTATTTTAGATTAAAACTAATAACAAGAGGAAGTTGAGGAGAACAAACAAAATACTGACCTTTTTGAAGTTCCTTATGATCAGCAACATCTTTAAGGTTCAGGCCAGCAAAAATATATCTCTGGCTTTAATGAGCCATCTATACTGCAGCAGCAACCTCATCATTATAGGGAAAATCAAGAATAATATGATGCCTCTTATAATCCTTAAAGGCACGACTATTGGAAACAGCAGCGCAGAAATAATAATTAAACAGGTTTCTTCAAAAATTTAAATCATTTATTTAAATATTAGTGGCAGAAGAAGGCCCTAATACAATTATCAAGATCGTGGGTATCAATAAAGTAGAGGTAATTGGCGTAATAGAGATGAAAGATAGCAGGATGGACAAGAGAAATAATACCAGAATTAAAGAGGTTATGAGCATAATCCATAGTATCAAATGACCTCTTCTAATTAAAATGCGCATTATAATCAGTTTTAGCACTATCCTAACTTCGAAGGAGGAGATTATTGTTATCAAGGTAAGATTGCATATTTTGGCTTATTTAAAATAATAGGCTAACAAGAAGAAGATATCATGAACTAAAGTCATTTCTTTAATCAAATATTAATCCCATATAAAAACTCATAAATATAAAAAAGAATTTTAGAAATGTTGAAAGTTAAATTTTCTTAGAGATGCAGAAAAATGAAATTTACAAAGATGCGAGGATACTCAATGAACAAAAGGTGAATGAATATGTAAATTTTAAAGTTATGATTGCTTAAACCATTTTAGTACAAGCAAATTGTTATGTCTGAGCACAGAACTGTAAAGCAATTAAGACCAGAAGATGTTGTAATCGCAAAGACTGACAATATAAAAATCAGTTAAAATGCTCACAGAAGAGACTAAAGTGTAATTAAACGCTCTTCCACATCTTAGCTCTCAATAAGAGAATAAAGCAAAAGTTTATAAGTAACTAGCTATTGATCAAGGTGTTGAGGTTCTGGAGACTGAGCTTAGAAGTTATAAATCTTTTTTTTAATCTTGAATTTCAACATAATTTTCAGAAACTTTTAAATTATAGATTAATTTATGTATTAAATAAATGATTGAGCCTGAAAGAAATCTGTGGGAACTTTAGATAATTCTTAGAATGAAAATAGCTATTACGAAGAGATAAAAGTACCTGATAGAAATCCACCACAGTAAAAAAACAATTACTATTCTCAGAATTCCCATTCAGATTCTTATGCTAAAACTGAGCGAAGATATAGTTATAGACCAAAAGATTATCATTATAGCCTTTTCTCCTTTAGATATTATTTTTTAATAGTAAACAAGTGTAATCTAATTTATTTAAATATTTTATGTTAACTATTATGCATGTAAAATAAAAGAATACAAATATTTTAAACTTAAAATTTTCACTGCTCCCTTAATTTTACTTTCTTCAACTTACTATTCTTGTTTAAATTTTTGCCTATATCAAGAAAAGTATTATTCAATACAGATAAAATCAATATTTAAAATTAAAATGTTGACTATATCTTTAGATGTTGAATGAATAAGCATCATGTATTTAAATCTCTATTTAGTGTGTATAATTTTTTTAAAGGAAGCTTATAATAGAATATGAAAATATCATAGTTTAATAATTTTGACAGCCATTATCAAAGAAAATAGACAGACTAGTATTGTAAGTCTAAACATTTCCTTTGAAAAATGAATTTAATTAAAAGATTTTCAAATGTAAGCATGCATCTATATTTTTGCTAATGTTAATTATTGGCTATCTTAATTCCTGTGATTTGACAATGCCTTTTAATTATAGAATTATAAATTTTGGCATTTAATGAAGAATAAATTAGGAATTGATTTTTTGTTTAATTGGGAATACCAGCAGGAGGAGAGTGAAGCCCCAAGATAAACACTAGGGGAAAATAATAGATTCAGCAAACCCAATTACAGGTAAAGATAAGGCACTTATCAGCAAAATAAATATGTCAAAAAATCCGAAGTAAATGGCCAATTAATTAAAGTAATTATTGATTCAACCATTTCTTATTTGTCTTTGAAATATCTTCAAGGGAAATAATAAAATCAAGTTTTAATTTAGAATAGAAAAATGTGATAGTAGTAATTATTAGTCTTAATGCTAACTTATTTTACATTAATCTTCTTTTGTATCTTATCTTTAGATTTATAAATTAAGGATTTGAGAATATATTTTTTGAATTGTTGTCTATTAAATACACTAAATGAATATAATAAAAGAAAACCCTTCTTTTTAACTATAACAAGCACATCGTAGGAGAATTAAATTGTCTGTATGCTAGGATATTCATTTATTTGAACACTTTGAACACTCTTCTGCTCCAAATCTTACTATTTTAAGAAGATAAGAGAATAATAAATTAAAGAAATTCAAGCTTTCGTGACAGTGACAATAGCGCTTCCTACTACACAATCACAACCACCGTAGAAGACAAGGAATTAGTCATTACCCAGGGGCTTAGCAGCTTCCAGAAAAACAACTCTAGGCACCAGGCAAGAGTAGCCCGAACCGCCAATTTCCCAAGAGTACATAGGAGATAAGATAGGAGAATCAGAACGTTAGATCACCTTTGTGGGGTCTGTACCATCAAGAATCACAAAACCCACATTATACTCAAGGCATTTAAATTTAATAAAGACTGTAGCCTGGTCTATCTGATGGGAATCCGTCTCTAGCGCTGTTGTAGAAGAAGAGATAGTTTCCGTCTGAGAGTTTGAGGGGAGGAGGACCTGACTCTACTAATTCTGAGTCGAAACTATCCGGCCTAGGTGCAATTAAGGGATCTCCTGCAGCATTAGTGAAAGTCTTGAAATCAGTGGTTGTAGCTACTGCAATATTCTTATCGCCCCAAAGCACATAGTGAGAGCCACCTTCGGTATCTCTGAAGATTATAGCTCCAGACTTTGACCATGTCACCTTAGTTTGATCGAAAATAGGACCATTTCTCACCCAAGAAGTCTTATCAAATGGTGTTTTGGTTGTTGCAAGAGCAAGTCTAGATTATTATATATTTATATAGATGTGACGACTGCCCCATCTTACTCCACAGCTGAGTACATCATGTAATATGTTTTATCGGTTGATCTATAGGCAACTCGAGGATCCTCCACTCCATAGTTTTCATAAGCTTCTTAGCTCTGGAAAATAAAATGACTGAAATTATGATAAGTTTGTGAAAACTACGTTGGTTTGTTGCACCTTTATCAAATGTAACGAGATTAGTCTGTGAATCGTATTTGAAAGCAGAGTAGGGCATGAAAGATGGACCTGCTTGGAATGCAGTATTAGTAGATTGCTGTGCTCTAATGAGTAAGGCATCTTGAGTGAGAGTACCCTTGTCATCGTAAATTGGAATATAAGAAGGGTTATAATTGTAAGTGAAATCAGATTCCCCTCTGTTGTAATAAATATTTTAGCATTGAATTAAGTAATCAACCACTGGGTATCGCTAGTTGATTCTAGTGACTGACACTTTGTAATCTGCAATTGCAAAGCTAAGACAGGAGATTACTCCCACCACTGCAAGTTTAATGCTAGAAACCATTTGAGTGAACTCTAGATTTGTAATTTATAAATTTAATATAATCATATCCACATATCATTTATCAAGCACAATCGCATATCTTTATTTCAGTTTTTATACTCTTATATAATAACAATTGTTATGTTGAAAACAAAATATCATAAAATCAATCACACTCTTATTATGTATACTCAAAACAAATTTCCACCTTATTATAAAAAGTTAATTTACTTACCCGGTTTAAATTACATTTAGTGTTAATTGAATTTGTGTGTGGCTGTAAGAGAAAACAATAATAATTTTTAGACTTCTAATTTAGCAAATAATATTACAAGCAAAAAGGGAAGAAGATGTTTTAAAAATACCAAGCTTACATTGTGGCACCTTTTATTATCGCTGTACCTGCTAGTATAGTAGCCTACAAGAGGAGATATGATAATCTCAAAGAGCCAGTATTGCAGTCATCTTTTACTAATTTATAATGAATGCAGCGAGCATTGATGAGTCTAAAGAAGGACAAGCGAGTGGTTGACTTTTGCGGTGAAGACATCAAGCCAGGCTGGATCATAAACAAGAAGCAGCAAACCTCAGATAACTGGGTCAAGTTTGAACTCACTGTAAAGGGCTACTCAGGAAAATTGAAGACAACTGTCATTGGTGACTACCTCAAACACTCTGAACTTGAGATTCTTGAACATGAGAGAGTCGATTAAATAGTTTCAAATTCGTAACTAAGAATTGACTTAGGATATGAGTTTACTTTAAAGAAAAAGCAGAGGCGAGGCAGAAAGAGTAAGAGGCAAAGGAAAGAGGAGAGACCGTTGATTAAACATAGAAGACTGCAAAGTAAGTGCATGATGAGTATTTGCCTGTTGACTTCGATGCTTACACGATTCTTGACAAAGATACTAAGAGCATTGCCCCAACTATCAAGTCAGAAGTCCTTTAGATCCGGATGAACGCATTTGGAGAATCTCATCTCTCACAACCTATGTGGATGATGAGACCAAGATCTTAATTCTCCCATTGCCCGAGTCTAAGAGGAAAGTAAAAGTCCTGGACACCTTCTACTCTTTGAAGACTTATGGAGACCTAATAACAAGGTCACAGACCATTGAAGATGAACTTGAAAAGTCTGAGAAAGAGGCAACTGTGAGATATGAGGACAAGACTCAAGAAGAAATTTATTAAGATATGAGGAAGAAGCGTCGCTTGCAAATGAAGCAAATGACTAACATTAGAACCTACCAGTTTGGAATACTCTTCTTCAGTTATAAATCGGGATTTTTAAAGGTGATATTTCTTTTGGAAAATTATTGAGTGCATTCGCGTATCTCTTTAAATAGATAGATTGATTGTTGATTAAATATAGTATCTGTTTGTATACAGGCGATTCGTAGCTGGTAAGAGTGTGATGAACTCAATGCCCTATAACTAAGCTTTAACTTACATTAGGCAGAGCAAGCAAGTCAAATCTATCCTAGGTGAGCAGTTTTAAATAATGGACTGCAATGGAAAAATGTGGCCTCTCTCAAGTGAGGTCAACTTCGACCTTATAGCTTTCGGTTCTCAACAGAGAGGAAAAGTCAGAGTCTCCTCTAACTTCGACAAAGACAATAACTTATTTAATTAGCAATCTAAATTTAATTAAAGCATATAATAAAGTTTTAAAGAAACTCTTGGAGGATTCACGAGATCGAAGTGATAACTAAAGACAAATGTGTGGATATCGTATGAAAAGGACCACATTTAAATTAGTTAGCTTAATTTAAAATTGCGAATTCAGTTTCTCCTATCATTCATAGAGAGTAGAATAGAATAAGTTAGACAGTAATTGGATATAAATATAATCCTCAAACAGATACAGTTATGGAATCTACAAAGCACTCCACTCATCACCACACTGGCTCGCTTGCAAGCTACCACCCCTCCTAATTTGCATCAAACATGACCCCTATGCAAAAGAACAGCTAGAAGGTAGGCATATCTGGGAAAGCAACATCTCGGACAACAGCACCTCAAACAATTATGGGCACTCCTTCTGTCCGCTCAACAATCAATGGTCTCTCCAGAAACAGTGCTCAGAATCAGCCATAAATTAAAGTAGGTTTTGTTTGAATCCGATTGATGGCGGAGACAGTTAAAATAACACCACCCTCAAAAGAAAGTCTTCTCTTGAATAAATGGCTCAAGCAAAGAAGGAAGAGCATATTAGATGGGTGCTGAGAGAGCTTGAGTCACACAAGTTGCACGCTTCTAAACTCATTCATCATCAAATTCTATCAAAGTCAGACTACGATGCTTCTAAGCGAGAAATGTTCGTTATCAGAGACATAAATCACTCTAAAAATATTAATTCTATCATAAATACTATTTGAAGATAGAACATTATTAATTTGGATCATTATTTAAGCCATTGAAATACAATGAAAATAGTAGATTTAGTGATCCTTTTATATCTGTAAAGTTTAGTGAGTGCGAGAAAGAAGAATTGGGTGGATAAATTCCTAGAGCTGTGCAAGCAGCACTTTTAGGATGAAGTGGATGAGTCCAACATTTAGATTGAACTTACCTGCGCCTACACTAAAGGAGATGACTTTGATGGCTTCAAATGCTTGCGATAGCACAAGAATGACAATTAATTCAGAGAGGAAGATGAGGACAAGTGCTCTTATGATGTGAGCGGCAAAAACGATAAATTCAAAGATAAGATTATAGTCATCAACTTTGTTGATGCAGAACTTTACATCGCACAACTACTGCAGACCCTACTGAAGAGGGCTCAAAATAGTAAGAAGAGATATTGGATATAGAAGGAGTAATAGAGATCACTGTTTTAGTGTTGAGCTTTGATCAACAGCAGAAAGGACTTAACATTAACAACATCCCCTACAAGCCAAATCAGTTCTTGATAAAATTGGAACTAGAGAGTGATGTCTCTGATCAGTACATGTTAGAGCAGCTACCTCGCTAAATGGTTGTAAACATAGACCAAATTATCTATTACTTGATATTATCTACTTCTTTGGAGTTCCCATGAACAGAGAAGTCCTTAAAAAGCACATAAGCTACCTCCAAACCTACGACAGAATCTTATTCGACGAAGTCAAGAATTTCGCTCTTGTCAAAACTAACATCAACGACTATCAAAGAGTCAGACTCATTGAGTTCGTTAAAACTCTCAACACAAACTACAAGCAGAATCTTGAGCATGTGATATCTTGGCGCATTGACTTTGCAGAAAGAGTTTCTTATGGGATCAAAGGCGATGCAAAGAGAAGTTTTTACTGCGACTCTCAGTTTATATCTTTGCTAAGGGACTCTGAAATGGTGTTGCCCATTACTGATTCTTTGAGTAAGATTGCAGCGGGATGGTTGAAGATGAATCTTATTCAAACTCAAGTACCCACCTATAAGCTTTTGCAAGAAGAGGAAGAAGACTAATCCATTTTGGAAAGTAGTGTTAAATGTGGCTATTGCCAAGCTTCTGTATAGGATCAAACTCATTAATTTTAACTGACCTTAAACTCTTTTGCTTTATCATTATGTGTGTCTTCAGTGCTTGAAGCATAAAGCAGATGGAGAGGGAAAAGAAGTGAACGATAAAGTGTAGTATGTGTGTGAGGGGTGTGCAAATTACAACTTAGACTACTACTTGGAGTACCACAATTAGTATCAAAGAGAGAGAATGAAGCATCATCATCACTCTCTCATCATTCACAGATACTTAGACTAGCATTAATCTGGGGAACTATCCTTCGATCTCAAAGATCGCATAAAAATGAAAAATTATTTTCCTTTAAGATCAGGAGATCCTATTTAATCAAGTAAAAAGCAATTTGAACGAGATGTATGAAGAGGGATAAAGAGCTATAAAAGAGGGAGACTTCATAGAAACTTACGTCCTTAAGGTAATAATTGATAAATTATTGCTGATAAACTTATAGTCTGACCCAACTTGCGACGTGTGTGAGAACAACACTAAAATCTTGCGATTTGTCTGCCTTGGTTGCAGGTCTCTTTCTCTTTGCAGTGACTGCTATGAAATTTAAGTGGACAACATTTAGAACTTAGATGTTGACGATAGTAAATGTGTTTTAAGAGAGCACAAGCAAAACCATCTCTTTATAAGAGTATTCGACTATCAAGATCTAGACTTATAGTTTTGATTTCACCTACTATTTTAAAACGTTTAATAAAGCCATCGGAAGTAAATTCAATTTATATGGTGATCATAAATAAAGTGTGGTTGCATATCAAACTTGTTAAACTGAAGGTTGTCTCTTGAGGGGACTTCTCATGCCATTTGACTTGACGCTGCCTCTCATGGGTGACTAGTTGCTTTGCTTGCTTGGAGACTAGCCTCTGATGGGAGAGAGCTCCCTTACTTCGTTTCCTACTAAAGTTTTCTAGATTGCGACCTTCTCACTGAACTTCTTAAGTGGGTCTTTTCTCTCAAGTCTCTCCAGTTCCTGAGGAGTGTAGATGTCCAGGAATTCGTCAAGGGACAGATATCCTCCTCCCACACGGATGTTAATCTTTTCCTTGTCCACTCTCACGCACACTCTACGACTGCCGAACTAGTAAACTCCCTCACTTTCTCTCATGAACATGATTCTATAAATAAATATTAAAGTGAAAAGGGATCTATGAATGTCAATTTAAATTTGAATGAGAAATCATCTTACTTTAATTTAATGTTATTTGAATTAAAAATGAGTATGATTCTAAGTCTTGCTCTGTCAGGATAGTTGTTAATGTACTCTGCGAGTTTTCTATCTATTATATCATCCTTCACAGGGATGTAGATTGCTATCTTCGACTTCATCTCAAGAACAAGTTGCTTCAGTCCATCAATTTCATTTTCAGCCTCCTTGAGTTACCTCAGCAGCTCTAAAGCAGTCTGATTTGCCTTGTGAGTCTTTTCTTCTTGCTCTAAGAGATAATCACTGGCAGTTTCAAGCTCCTACTACAACTTTTCCTTGGCTTCAGTGAGCTTGGCTATCAGCTGCTCACTCATCTCAATCTTTCTTTCCAAGTCTTGCTTCACCGAAAGCTCAGTCTCAAGCGCGTTAATGTGTTGCTGCTGCTCTAAGGAATCACTAGTCAGTTTCTTGATGGTAGTATCTTTGTCATTGATAGTTCTGTCTCTAGCTGCTATTGTCTCTTCCAGTTTTTTAATGGTCTCCATCAGTTCTCTGAAATGACGTTCATCATTCTCTCTCAATAGTCTTGACTCCTTAATAAGTTCCTCGATGCGTCTGGTAAGTTGCTCTCTTCCCTCTTGGTGTTCTCTGAGTTGAGTCTGTAAATTATCTCTTTGTTTCTTAATGTCGTTCATCACTTCCAGTAACGCCTTAAGCCTGGAAATCTCATTATCTCTCTCATCTATGGTCTGTCTCTGCTTATCAATCACATTCTCTAGACCAGAGAGTATAAAAGACATTCACAATAGAGATCTTCTGCTCAGCTCTTCTCAGCTAGTTGGTGAGTTCATTCTTGTCCTTGATTAGTTGCTGTCTCTCATCATACTCCTTGTTAAGCTACTTTCTGTGATCCTCTAGGGTCTATTCATACTTAGACTGTAGCTGCTTTCTCTCGTCATTGCACAAGTGGATGTCTCTCTTGTACTGATCATTCTGGCGTTTGATTTCATCGTAGTCTGCAAGTTTCTGCTGGAGTTCGTTTTTCTCTCTTTCCTTCTGGTTGCAGGTGAATGTGATAGTTTCAATTTGAGTGGTCTTAGTGGTGATGACCTCTCCCAACTGCACTACCTTTCTCACTCTGAACTGAGCTCTCTCTAATCATGAGCTCTTGGTATTTCTTGTTCTTCTCTGCTTCCTGTCTCATTGAACCTGCGGCACCCTCAAGATCATGGTGCATTTGCTTTCTTGCTTGGTCGCTCTCTGCATTCAGGACTCTCTAGTGATGAAGATCCTGCTCGATATCCTCGCGAACTTTCAGCTTCTCAGAGAGACCTACTATCACAGTTTTGAGATGCTCTAATTCAACATCCTTCTCTGTGAGGTAGTAGTTTTGAGATTGACGCTCGAAGTTTTGGTTTTGCTTAACTTCTTTGCCATTTGGAGCTATAGATATCAAAGTTAATAAGATATATTCCATTGAAAATGTCATTAAATAAAGCAACAGCTGACTTATTATCTTATCTGAGGTTTACTGATAATTAGCATGCTTTATTTTAAGAAGGGGAAGGTGCTTACAATTCTGGGTTTGTCTGCTGTTTGGAGAGAACAGCCCTTTGGTGTTGCTCATTGCTAAAGATTTATATCTTAAATGTATTTATTATTGCAAATAAAATTAATTTAGAGACAGTTTTGCACCAATTTGATTTATTGTATCGAATTCGGAACTCTCTTTCGAATACTGTAATTTAAATTGTTATATTGAATCTTAATATGTCGGAGGAAGAAGATCTGGAGTCGAGAGTGGAGTACATTTTCGATCAAGTATAATTATTTTTAAGCAGATGACTTGATGATTAACAAGAGAGATTTCAAAGCTGCTGTAAGCTTATTAGCAATATTGACTTATTTAAAGCAAAAACTTTACGAGGAGATTCTAAGCATGGATCCAGAAAATATTGATGGACTCAATAGCTTGGCAACTTGCCTCAAGTGCACATTACCGCCTGGACCTCATTGCTTTGATTCAGTGCTCCCAATTTATCAAAAGGCTCTGGCTGTAAGTAATAAGCTCGATTAAGAGAACTTTATTATCAGATTGACTCAGAGGACTTTGAAACTAACTTCAACATAAGGTTTTTATTAAGAGTATGTGTGTGAATATGTCATTATAAACATCGGAGTATTCTACTATGAGCAGAAGAAAGACTTTGAAAAGGCAATTCACTACCTCAAAATTGCAATCAACGAAGAACGCAATGCAACGGCTCTTTTCAACCTTGGCATCATATACGAAGAGAAGGGGGATAAACTCAAAGCCAAGGAGGCTTATTAAGAGGTAAATTTACCAATGTTTCAACAATGTCATAGTGCCTCAAAGCAGATCCTAACCACTACAAGAGCAAGGTAAACTTGGGCATCCTGCTAGACAAAGAAGGCAAAGGAACTTAAGCTAATCAATTCTACAACGAAGCACTCAAGCAGAACCCAAAGGATTCGAAGATTCATCACAACATGGGCATCAATCTCAAGAGAGCTGGCAGACTTGACGAGGCTTTGCAACACTACAAGCATGCAATGGATCTCGATCCAGATAATTCGACAGTGCTTTATAACACTGGCATCTTGTATAACATAAAGTCAGACTATAACAACGCAGTGGAGGTGCTTGAAAAGTCCATTTCGAAGAACAAAGATAACGTCTATGCATTCTTAGCACTTGGAGATGCCCTTGAGAGACAAAAGGAAATAAGGAAAGCTATTCAAGCATACAAAGATCTAATGACGTTAGGGACTACTCAAGTTCACGGATTGAAGGAGAAAATCATGTACTTAGAGAACATACCCCCACTCCATGAAGAAACAGAATAGCATGCAAGAAGAGGCAGCTCCCAAGGCTCAAGCCTCCAAAGAAGAGCAAAAGTAAAACAGCCAGCCTCCCTTGAAAGGTTAAGGTTCTTAGAAGCCTGTTAAAGAGCAGCCTCCTCCGTTTAATAGAAATCACAACAGAAGCCAGTATCCAATTAAGAAGAGGAAGACGAGGAAGATGAACTCATTCAAAAGGAAACAAAGAGCAACAATGTATCTTAGTCAGATAAGACTCCTACAAATCAAATGCCTTCTCCTAAACATCTCAATCAGCAAGAGGAAGAAAAGGCATCTACGAGCACTAATTTTATATTGAAATTATTTATAAGCTAAGGAGTTAGAAATGAAAATGGTGATGAAGACAACTTAGGCATAAATAATTATTGCTAAATAAATTTTTCCTTAAAACTTTTTACTCTGGAGTTATGAAGACTGCTAGGCAAAGCTTGCGAAAGATCCCGACCATATCCAAGCAAATATCCGCCTCTGTTAACTATTCATTGATGAGAAGAAACTTGGAGAAGCTCAAGATGCCCTAGATAGAGTCAGATAGTTGGAGCCAGATTTTTTGCCTGCACTCTAATTTGAACTGCAAGGGGACATTAGTTTTAGAAGAGAGGAGAAGTTATATCTTGATTTTATTTGAATGAAGTAGTTCACTGAAGCTTTGCAAAACTATCAGCAAAGTGCACTATTAAATCCCGACAACTTTGAGATTTATTTGAAGCAAGGAAAGTGCTTCGAAAAGCAAAGAGACTTTGACAAGGCTACTGAGCTTTTCCAAAAAGCAGTAGACATGAACTCTGAATCTCCTTGGGCTCATTTCAGACTGGGGTGGGTATGCATTAGAAATGGTTAGAAGAACAAGGGAATAGA
Source organism: Tetmemena sp. SeJ-2015 (assembly GCA_027382625.1). NCBI lineage: Eukaryota > Ciliophora > Spirotrichea > Sporadotrichida > Oxytrichidae > Tetmemena > Tetmemena sp. SeJ-2015. The sequence continues at coordinate 115,506 of JAJKFJ010020648.1, read as the reverse complement.
TCATCTCAAAAGATCACTCGAGCTTGACCCTAACAACTGTGATGTTTTAACAAAGCTAGCAAAATATGTTCATTTTTAGGATTTTATTACTTCTAGGTGAAGTCCTGATGAGAGAACAAAACGCTTTGGAAGAGGCTGAAGAGTATTTAAAGAGAGCGATTGCAATAGATGAGAATCTTCCAGACGCTCTTGTTGCATTGGGAAGAGTCTATGAAAAGAAAGGAGACATAGATAATGCCATAGATTGCTATGAGAAAGCTATCAAGTAGCCAGTTTCTAACATCAACGCTTACTTCTACCTCGGAATTATCCATGAGAAGAAGAAAGAGTACAAGCGTTCTATTCAACTCTTCAAGCAGTGTTTGCTTTTCGACTAAGAGCATTTCGGAGCTTGCCTTCACTTGCTACTCTTCAGGCTAATCAAGGTGAATCTCATAAGGCAGCTAAGTATTTTAAGCATGCTTTAAAACTAGATCCCAATAATATCCCTGCTAATTTAAAATTCCTCTTAAACTATATTCTTAAATGTGTAAGTTTCGAAATTTTGGACTAGGAAAGATCCTTCACTCAACTTCTGAAAATATAGATGCACCAATTCCTTACTACGAGTTCGTAGTGAAGAATGATCCCAAGCACTACAAAGCCTTCTGTCAATTAGGAATCGTTTACTTAGAGAAAGGAGAACTGGAAAAGGCAGCTGAGTATTTGAAGCAGTGTTTGCAGCTTAATCCTAAGTATGTTCTCGGATTGGTATCTATGGGAAACCTACTCTTTGAAACTGGCCATTCTAAAACTGCAGCTAAGTACCATTAGCAAGCTCTAAAGTACAACTCAAGGGAAATTCAGGCTTTAATTGGTTTGGGTAACGCTCTCTATGATATGGGAGAACCCAAGGAGGCAATTGAATACTATAAAAAGGCCCTAGATTTAGATAAAAACTTGAGTGATGTGCACTATAACCTGGGCAATGCTTTGTATTTGATTGAGTAGACTGATGAAGCTATTCAGCACTATAAAATAGCAATTGAGCTAAATCCAAATAAGCCAGAGTCTTACTACAACCTTGGTAATGCTCTTTGCATCAAAGCTGAATTTGAGAAGGCTATAGTCAATTATAAGAGAACTATCGAGTTAGACTCTTATAATGCTCCTGCTTTCTATAATTTAGGAAATGCTTACTACATGGTTATTGCAGGAATATAAGTTGAATATATTTTTCTTTCAGCTGCAAGTATCTAGATTCTTATATTCACTCGTAATTAATTTTGGCAATAACGAGTACGATAAGGCGATTTCAAGTTATGGGCAGGCCCTCAAGTTAAACCCTGATTCTGCGGAATGCCATTTCAACATAGCCAGTGCTTATAATGACAAGGGTGATTATGAAAATGCAATTAGGCACTACAAAGACTCCTTGTAATATGATCCCAAAAATGCTGAAACTTATGTAAACTTAGCTACAATTTACGAAACTAAGAAAGACTATACAGCAAGCAAGGAGCCTTTTTATAGGCACTTAAAATTAATCCAGAAATCTAAAAGGCAAATGAGGGCCTTCAAAAATTAGAAAAACTTCTCGATGAAGGATAGTGATACATATAATGACAGCAAGTAAAATGATTTTATACCTTAAGTTTTGCTTAAAAACTTATAATCTAATGTTTGATATAAATCAATTTAAAAATTACTAAGCAAATTTAAATTTGGTTAAAGCGCAAATGGAGGAAAAGATTTATGACTTCTCCACTAAAATGGATGAGCTGCTTTAGATGGAAAGAGAGGCAGAACTTGAGGAATCAGCAGACTTGCTCTCCAAGTTTTCTCTAAGAGTAATAGCATAATCCACATTTAGAGCACATTTACAAATTAATTGTAGGAGTTAGAGAAGAGAAATAAAGCAATTACGAAGCTAACTATTAAAGATGTGTCTACAGGTATATATGGAAAAGTATTGCTGCATTTGTGGCGGCCCAAAAAGCAATCCACTTCAAAAACTTCAGATCAAGACGATGAAGAGAAGATTACTAAATTCACTCCAGGAGATATAGTGGGACTTTTCTAGTCTAAATAGTAAGCATTAAATACTCACTTGATAAATAAATCTATAGTGCTGATGCAACTGACAGAATTGAAGGAATTGTATATAGGGTCACCCATCAATAAATTGTAGTCTCATTCAGAGAGATGCATGATTTCGTATGAAATATTTTATCTCAAAATTTTAGGAATCTCTAAATTAACCTCTAGCACTTGTAATTCTAGCAAATGAAATCACTCACAAGCGCTGCAAAGAAGCTTTGCAAAATTTAAAGCAATACTAGTTAGACTATTTCTTCTGGTTTAAATAAATTTTTTAGAACAAAGTAGAATTAGAGAATGATAGAAGTACTTTTTGAAATTTAGCCTCCCACTATCTAGCATAATACAGAGTATCTGCAAGCTATGAAATATTACAACTAAGGTTTAAATGAATCTTAAAAACAAGCAATTGAGAGATGTTTAACATCAACGGACGTGTCCCTCATTCATGGACCTCCTGGTACAGGAAAGACAACTACTGTCGTTGAATTAATTCTCTAATCAGTTGAACTCTAAAAAGCAAAAGTTCTAGCTTGTGCACCTTCAAACATAGCTGTGGATAATTTGATAGAGAGGCTTCATTAATCTAATCCAAAGCTTCAAATTGTAAGAATAGGTCATCCTGCAAGACTTATGGAATCAGTTCTTCAATTTTGCCTTGATGCTTTAATCTAAAAGAGAACTGACTACGGCAAATAAACTAACGAAATAAGGCGCATGATTAACAAACTTAATCAGAAGCTTCAAAAGAGTTGACTTATTTTAATTAGCTATATTAGAGTAAAAGTAAACAAGAGCGCAAGGATATTTACTCAGAGTTTAAATTCTTAAAAAAGGATCTCAAATAGATTGAGCAAGGCCACATAAATGACATTTATGCAAGAGCTGATGTTATTTGCTGCACCCTAACTTCTGCTGATGATAAAACTCTATCGAGGTTTGTTGAAAATTCCATGAAGGATGATCTTTGGCTTATAATCACATTTACTTATCTTTTCGACATGTTAGTGATTGATGAGTGCGCATAGTCAATCGAGCCTGCCTGTTGGATTCCTTTGAAGCACGCAAAGAAGATAGTGATGGCTGGAGATCACAAGCAGCTTGATGCTACAGTAAAGTCAGATGAAGCAGCTAAAAAAGGTCTGTCTCTCTCTTTGTTCGAGAGAGTGATGAATTTCAAAGGAGCGAAAGTTTCCACAATGCTGGACGAGTAGTATAGAATGAATGAGAAGATCATGAAATGGTCTAATTCATGCATGTATCAAGGCAATCTCAAAGCCCATGAAGATGTCAAGCATAGATTTAAATTTATTGATTGCTCAGTGATATCTACACGGATTTAGGAGATAAGGAGAATGCTTCACCAGAAGAGCTTTTGAATTCTCCTTTGATGCTCATTGACACAGCGGGTTCCCTTATGCATGAAGGTATAGATGAGAATTCTGAAAACGAGTCAAAGTACAACTTTGGTGAGAACGATCTGGTAGTTTAAGTGTTGAAGGAATTGATATCTCTAGGTATAAAGAAGAAAGACATAGGAGTCATTACGCCTTATAATGCTCAGGTTAATTTGATCAAGAAGTCAATTAGGAGCAGCGAAGAGCTGCACACTAAATTAGGTCTTTTTTTAACTAAAGTGAATTAAATTAGAGAACGTCTCTTCCCCAGATGGGAGAATAGAGGTCTCCACAGTGGATGGATTCCAAGGAAGAGAAAAGGAAGTGATAATTATCTCTATGGTGAGATCTAATCCCAAGGGAGAGATAGGTTTCCTATCTAATGAGCGTAGAATGAACGTGGCAGTGACTAGAGCTAAAAGACTGTGCGTCATTATAGCTGATAGTGGAACAGTGCAAAAGAATAAATTCCTCGCTCAGTTGATTTAATACTTTAAGGAGAGTGCCTAGGTGCAGAGATCTGCTTTTGATTACCAAGGAAATAGTGAGGTGAGAATGATGTATGGGTCTCAAACTACTGGCACTGTTGAAAGACAAGAACTTATTCATTAAATTCATAAATGGTATATATAATTTTATTTATATAACTTTTGGATAGAAACGACCCTAATTGTTTTTATTGTAATTCCGAAGGCAGCTGCTAAACAAAAGAAGAAGCAAAAGAAGGACACTAAGAAGATTTAATTTTATAAAATTCACAGATAAAAAGCAGAAGGCACAAGAAGACTTTCATTATAAAGTTATATGGTAAAAATATGAATTATATTTGAAAAACCAGGAAGGGAAGAGAAAGTTAGCAGTAGCTTTAAATACAAATTTAATTTAAATCTCCAGAACGAATAAACAAGCGAAGCCTCCTCAGATATCTCATCCCAAATAGTAGATTAGAAAAGACTACAAGAGCTTCACGATTTCATTGATAATTTCATGAGTGATCCAACTAAGGAGCAGTACTCCTTTCCTAAAAATCTAAATAGTTGGGAGAGGCAGGTAGTCCACGCCAAATGCGAGGAACTTAAAATCAATCATGAGAGCAAAGAATATACATTTATTTCTTTTCATTTAAGGCCAAGGAAAATCAAGGTATATTTCAATTTCGAAGCCAGGGTTCAAGCAAATTAAAGACATGACTGTTATATAAGAGTAATATATCATTTTAAATAAGAGTAGCCTTTGACAAAGAAAACCTTAGGCAAGACTTTGGATGAGCTCGCTCGCCAATTACCTGAGGAGACTAAATAAGATTAGAACACTGAAAACTAATCTGCTATCTAATAAAATTCACAGATGCAAGATTATATAAAGAGAAGGCAATAATTAGAAGAAGAGAAGAAGCAAAGTGAATAGAATTAGGAGCAATCAAAATCAAAAAGAAAAAGAATAAAAACAAGAACAAAAACAAGCCATCTGCATTGGATTAATAAGAGGAAATTGATACTGCACAAGTGTAACCAGCTTCTAAAAAGCAAAAGGCAAACACTAAAGTAGACTAGATGTCTGCCAAGGCTGAAATGGATGATCTAGACTTTTTAGACTCTATAATACAGCTTAATAAAAAGTGTCACTGGCATATGTGTCAAACAGCATAGAGCTCTTTTATTGCATGTGCAGATAATGCAAGAATAGATTTTGTGCGAGCACTTCCAGCCTGAGAGACATCAATGCCAAGAGGAAGTTAAAGAGAGGACATATTCAATTTATTCTAGATTTAAGAGAGTAAAAACTCGCAAGACTAGTTTAGGTAGAATTCAAATAAGTAAGCTTTGAAGGACAAAGCCACATCTCTATTAAAGCAAATGGAGAATTCTAGGCAGGCAAAGCCATCTAAAAAGCAAGCAGAAGCTACTCAAACGAAAAAGAAAAAATGATATTTATTTCTTCAATTAAATTCAAATGTCATATAATTAGTGTCTTGGCTTGAGATTACATTTAAACGGATGTTTATTGAATATAAAATTGGATGATTTCACTCCATGGTATCATAACTCTGAGTGTGATTTATATTATCGCTTCTTTAGCGTTTAAATCTTCTTTAACCTTTCTTATTAGACCGCATCTTATTCTTCATTAAAATTGAATGAACTATTTATTCATTTAAGTAGCTTGTAACTTGAGTTCATCAAACTCTTCGAACATCTCTCTGTCACTCATGAATTTAAAATTGGATAAATTTGGCATCTTTGATAAGTCCAATAGATATGAAGAAATCATACTCATTATGACTTACTAAGAATACTGAGTGAGTAATTTCAAGCATGAGAATCATGTCTAGAAGGAACAGGAACTCATTTACAACACCATGCCCAGTTGGAAGTGATACCACCTAACTAAAATACACCACTGTGCGAGAAAGATAGCATAAGCTTAGCAACACATGAGAAGCCATATGCCACTTTATCCATCTATTAGAATCATCACCATTACGTATTTAACCATTAGAATAATTTTTGCTCGAATCATTTATCTAAAGAAACGCAAAGAAAGTTCGCAAAAGCATTAGCACTTTCAAGATATCCAAGATTGCGTAGTAAATGCTCTCCTCCATATCTAAAATCTTCTAGCCTTGCTAAACTTAGCTGCATGAATTATAACCTTTGAAGAACATCATCAGAAATAAGAGAGTCTGCATCAATCTAAGAAATATATTCGCTCTCGTTTTAGTTTAGCTAATAAAATACTTAATGTCTCTCAAGAAAATTGAGTTTTGTGTTTAGAGTTCAATGGCTCTTGACGGATGAGAAATGAGCTTATTCATTGTAAATGAATAGGGTTAGCTTGTATTATCTAGTTCATTTGGCTGATTTGAATTAATTATATTCTAATTTTCTTTCTTTTCTTGACTGTGTTTTATTGTTCTTGCAAAGATGTGCATTTTTATTGCTAATAAATTATCCTAGCTGAATTTAATTTTTTTATGAGAGATTTATGATAGGTTTACGAGTACAGCGAGTGTTACAAATATTTATGAGATGTAGGAAGAAAGGAAGTTAGTGCAAGTGCCAGCGAGATCTAATTGTCGCTTATAATACGTGACGATAAATTATAGATGTAATTGATAATTTGTTTGATAACTAGTAGTTTGAAAACCAGTGCTATAATCTGGTAAGCTAGCTAAATCACGGTGAGATAAAATAATTAAGACTAAGATGGTCTTTAACATATACTTGAGTGTCAAGTGAGTATCCTTTGAATATCTTTTTCACAGAATATATTAAAATGTAGGTGCTCTGCAGAACATAGAGTGCAAACAATATCCATATATAAGCTGTTTGAGTAGTTTATCTCTCATTTTGGTCCATGCTAAGACAAACTTAATCTATTACATATTTATATATTTAGTTTAGTTTTAACACCACCCTTAAAACACAGCAGAGCGAAATTAAATTAAATGAAGCGAGTAGTATAAATATAGCAAAATACTAATAGAAGGTGAAATTATTCTATAGTCTTATCTCTATTTCTCGATTTAAGTAGGACAGTATTCTCAGTCTTTATTAGGATCTTAAATTGAAGGTAAAATTATCAACTTAAAATTAAATTTAAAAGAACTGTGCAATTAATTTAGTTAAATCAGATCTCATAATTTAATCAAAAGTGGTTTCTAATATGACTCATATTTTATTGATTTGCAGAATATGCAAGTATCAATTCAGAAAAAGCTTCTTAAATTTCAATTTAGACAAAGAAAATGTTAAGAGAAGTTAATCCCAAAATTTTGTAAGCTGAAAGTATCTTTTTTAAAAAATTTAATGATGATTTTCAATTTTCTATCATAGCTGAATAATAATCTAATTAAGATAGTTTAAGATTAAAAGCGAAATTAATGGGAAAAATTTCGCTCTAAGGCTTGAACTCAAGATAAAACTCAGAAAAAGTAATTTAAAATCTTGTCCTAAAAGGTAAGTTATCACTCTATTAGAATTTTCGATTCCACATAAAAGGAAACTTTATAAATTTAAAACACCATTGATTTAATTATCAACATATTTAGTAAGATATTGAAATAAGTATAGACCTTACCGTAGAGATAGCAAAGTAGTATATATGAAGCACGCAGAAAAAGAAGACGCAGCACAATAAGAAGAGGAAGAGGTGGAGCTTGATGGTCCCACACCTATCAAGGCTCTTGAAGAAAAGGGAATAAATGCTGGAGACATTAAAAAGCTTGAGGAGGCTGGGTATCACACAGTAGAAGCTGTGGCCTTTACCCCGAAGAAATGCTTAGTTTTGGTCAAAGGTCTGAGTGAGGCCAAGGTTGATAAGATACTTGAAGCAGCCTAGAAGATAGTGAACCTCGGTTTTTAAACAGCCTCAACTTACTTCGAAAAGAGACAGAGCATGGTTCATCTAACTTCTGGATCAGCCTCATTAGATCAACTACTAGGAGGAGGAATCGAAACAGGTTCTATCACTGAGATTTTTGGAGAGTTCAGAACAGGAAAAACTCAAATATGCCACACTCTTTGTGTGACTTGCTAATTACCTATCAGCAAAGGAGGTGGAGAAGGTATGGCTATGTATGTAGATACTGAAGGTACTTTCAGGCCTGAAAGATTGATTCCTATCGCTAAGAGATTTGGCTTAGATGAATAGTAGGTATTGGATAACGTCGCATATGCAAGAGCTCATAACACAGACCAATAGAATAAGCTTCTACTCAAGCTGCGGCTCTGATGGCAGAGAACAGATTTGCACTCCTGGTTATTGACAGTGCTACTGCTTTGTACAGAACTGACTACAGCGGTAGAGGAGAGTTATCAGCTAGACAAATGCACTTGGCTAAGTTTTTAAGAACCTTACAAAGAATAGCTGATGAGTTCGGAGTAGCTGTAGTGATTACAAATCAAGTGGTGGCTTAGGTTGATGGATCAGCGATGTTTGCAGCAGATTCTAAGAAGCCTATTGGAGGTCATATTATTGCTCACGCCTCCTGTACTAGACTATCCTTGAGAAAGGGAAGAGGAGAAAGCAGAGTGTGTAAGATTTATGACTCTCCCTGTTTACCTGAGGCTGAGGCGATGTACGCAATTACCAATGACGGTATAGATGATTATAAGGATTGATATTAAACCGAAATAATTAATTAACTCAAATTTTCATAGAATCAGTCTTTATCATAAATTTTAAGTTCTTTGGCCTTCTACAGTCTGCATGTTTTGCTTTTTATGAAGCAGTGATGCTAAACTATTATACTAATCCATAAGCTCTTTCATCTTTGCCATGATCTCCTATTCGTTCTCTATATTTGCATTGATTATTGAGGGTCTCATGGAGTTGGAGAGATTTTATGAATACTGAAGACTTTGCTCTTCTCCATCCTTTTGTGATTATTTAGCAGATGACAAAGCCTTTTTGAGCTTGCAGTTTTCAATTACTAAGTTCAATTCCTTAGATTCTTATTCTAGTACCTATTTGTGAAAGTCTTTGCATTTCTTGCAATGTGAGCAAGGCTGTTTATTATCAGCGAGAATAGAAAAATAATTGAAATTTATAGAAATTATTTAAACTTAATGTTAATTTATGATTAGTAAATTTTATTAATAAAATCATATTATGGGAGACATCTTAAATAATTTAGTAGAGAAGAATTTTCTCAAGTTTGAAAAAAGTGATGATTTGTGGGATTAAATTACGAATAATAATTGAGTCTTAATGAGAGATTGATGCTTTCAATTTAAATTACGAATAATCATAATTTTTCCTATAATTAAGCTTTTTTCCTTGACTATTAAAAGGTTAATAAAAGCAAATTTTTACTCTTAGACATGAGAGGCGCAAGGAAGTCTTCCTCTTCATTAAATTTTGTGATCTTTTGATCCGAAGAATTTATTGAGACTATCTAATTTCCCTCTTCATCGATTCTGCCTACTTCAGGAGAAGACATTTACACAGTTGACGGTCCAGTCATATTCCCTTGCCTTCGAAATACTCCATCTTCATTCAGATTACCATTATTGAAAGTTTATACATGAAAATAATGATGTAATAATAAAATAAGCATTATCTTTACAGAAGTAATTTATAATAAGATAGTTGCATGCTCTTTATACTTTAAGAAATATATAATATTCTTTATGATTTTATTAAGATTTGTAACCTAATATTCCTATCTCTATAAGTACCATTTGTTAAAAGCAAATAAATGATATTAGCATTAGATTATCTCATGGACAAGATATTCTAATTTTACAAGAGAATCTGCTACTAGCTTATACTATCCAAATCACTTTAGGAAAATAAATTCCATATTTATTTAATGATGAATTTAGGTGAACTTAGTAAAGAGATTTTAAGTAAGAGAAAAGTCTGAAGGATTTTTCTTGATTGATCCAAGACTTTGGAGGCTTGTAGCTTTGGTAAGAGATGTGCTAATTCTCGATGAGGGTTAATTGGCTTTAGATTTTGGGCGCGTTAAAGTTTGAGCGAATGATTTTAGTTGTTTGATATTTTGTGATATTGTTAGAGGAGACCTTAGGGCATGAATTCCTTATCAGCTGGCCTCTCTTAAAGTTAATTAGAGGATATTTGGGCACTCTTTTTTCTTTTTTAAATAGCTTAGAGCTTGGAGGAGTACTACTTCATCTCTAAACAGATAATTGCAGAGAGTAAGCTTACACTTCTTTGGGATCTCAACTGTAAACACGTTCACATTTACAAACTTGCTTCTGAAATCAATAGATTCTTCTTTCCCATCACTCCTAATGGAAGATAAATACTCTGTCAAATATATATTACAATTATTATATATCTACAAAAATATTATACAAAAGCTTAAATTATAAATTTAGTCTCTCATGGTTTCTAATTATCGATATTGATTAAAAACAGAAGCTCTTTTTTCATTTATAAAAAATTGAAAATTGCATTCATTTTTAAATTTATCAAAGAAATTCTTGATGATAAACTTACCTTTAAACAGGATGATTGGCAGGTTCTTGCTCTAGTTCTCCCTTAATTTTGAGCTCTTGAATATTCCTGAGCAAGTGAAGAGCCAATTTTCTATGGAGTTTCTAGTTGAAGCCAGGGTTATCTCTTATGTCTAAATTGGTGAGGGATTTGTTAGTTTAAATTAGCTTCACAAATTCAGCTGCCCACTCCTCATGTATATTTAAACTAAATATTGTTGCTCTTAAGATCTACGCTCCGCATATAGGTGTCATTTCTAAGTGCAGTGACGAGTTCACTTGCAGTCAAGTCAGACAGGCTATTTTAACTCAAGATTATTACAAGATTAAAATTTAGATAGCAGAGTTATTTAAAATCTTTCAGTCTTTTTAGAGAAGCATAATTGCTTGAGACCTTGCTTATACTAATCGTCAGGAGGCAGCTCCCCTCTGAGTGAGTAGGACCACACGATATGATCCCTTCTTTCAGACTAAGAGGACACAATTTTTGCAAGTAGATAAGAGCACTTATCTTCAAGTCCGTTGCAAGAGAAGTTTATAGTTTCAACACACTTGCTTTAACATAGTCCTGGCATCAAAGCCTCAAGTAAACCTGTGTCAAGTAGGCAGAAGTTTATCGTAAAATTCTTCAGAAATTGATTATCTTTTAGCGCTTGAGAAATGATGGTCATCGATTCTTTTGAGAGTCTCAATCCACAGAGAGATATTTACAAGATAAAATATATTGACTAAAGCGAAGGTGAAATCTTTAGATTCTTGCAGATTCCCTCAATGAGGAGGTAATTGTCGAGATAGTTTTGGGATAGGAACTTAGATCTAACAGGGGAGTGGCACTAACTCTCTAGTATTTTAATTGACTGTCTGGCATGAAGGGATTACCTCACATCACCATTTGCATCTTAGTAAAGCTCATTTTACTATTCTTACTCTCTAAATCTGAAAACATCTATGAGGGTTATAAATTATGAAGAAGAAATACCATCTTGGCTGAAGAAAGATGACCAAACCGCTACTTCTTGGATGCAGAGCTCTTGCTCGAATATTTTGTAGACCCCTACAATTTATTCTTGTTACATTGTATCGATGTTCACAGAAACTTTCAATCTCTTCAATCTTGGCAAAGTTAACTAATCACATCTTACGAGTTTAAATTTAAATAAACACCATTTTATTTTAGTACAAAATTATCTTTTCATCTAGATGATTAGTGAAAATATAGCAAATTTTATATACTCTTAGCATTTTTATTTGATTATTTTTAAATTATGTTAATCTTTATTATATATGGTCTATTTTAAAGTGAACAATTTAATTTACTTCAATTCATAAAATATTTATTTAGAAATTGTTAAATCAGAGAAAGGTGTTATCTAATCTCACAATAGCAAATTCATTTTTATTTTTAAATTTGGCCGATAGTATACTTAATATTGGAATTATAATTAAATACTTATGTATTTAAATTGTGTATATTTAATGAGTTAGATATCTGGTTATTGCTAAAATTTATGTAAATAAATAGTTAAATAGTATTATATTAATATAGTTTTCACCCACTGTTAATAGTTAAACGATCTTAATTATCAGATATCATTGGAAATAAATCCTTTATAAAAATAGAAATAATAACTTTAATTTAATTATCAAAATCTAGAATTTAATTATATTAAAAGTATGACAAATTTAAGCAAAATAATATTTTAAACAAGAATTAAAATATTGCTTTTTCAAGAAAAGACAAAGATAAACATAATAACAAAAATTAAGTCATAGAAATAAATTAAGCTACTGTAATTTCTTCTTTTTCTGTGAATTTAGCTTAATTAGTTTATTTAAAATTATTGAAACTTAAATACTTTAGACTGATAATATCTCCTTTTATAATTTTTTATTGTTTATGAATATTAGGCTAAACATAGTTGCTGTAGCAGGCTCGTTTGTATCTCATAGTTAAGGAATCATTGGGGTGTCCCCCATATTAGTGAGCTCTGTAGGCAGGATTATCGTTTTGGGGTGAATTCAAGTAAGAAGTCATTATTCGAACAAATTAAATTCTCTAAAATTATATCTAAATTAAAATTCTTAAAGCAAAGTATATTCCATATAGAAGAATATTAAATTCAAATATAGTCTAAAATATAAGAAATCTTTTGAAGTAATGCAAATTATCATAATCCCAGGTAAAATTGAATTTAGGTATTTACAAGGTAGCAATGATGTGTAAAATGCAAATAATAAAATAGAATTAAGCAAAACTATAAATTAAACATGATAATACAGATGATAAATAAGAGAAGTTAAAGCAAAGAATCAATTCCCACGTTCGTCAAGACCTTTCCAAACTAAAAGTTTCATTCCCCCAAAGCTCATCTAAATAAGTCTTAAAGCAAGAAAGAAAAAAGAATTTTAAATCTAGATCAAAACATATGTGCTCCCAAATGATTAATATTTTATAAGTCTTTTATGAGTTTGATGCCCCAAAATAATCTTAGATCTCGCCAAATAAAAAAGTGAGTTTGATTAACTAAGAAATCAACTTTGTTAATCACCAAAAAAACACCATTATTTTGCACAATAAGCAAATGAAGAAGATTAATTCTGAGGCAGACCTTCATAATACTTTTCACAATTCGAATCAGCAAGCCAAGTCCCTTCCATTTAAAATTATATGACTATTTTTCTTACAATTAGATTTCTTGGGTGGCGATAATAGAATCTTGTTTCAGCATCTGGCTCAGTGGTGTATCAATTAAATCCAAGTTTTGAAAATAAGAAACTGACTTAGAATGCTCTAAAAGAGCCATTAGGCATCTCTCGAAACAAAGTAATCTCAGTGCAGCGTAGAATTTTCCCAATTGATAGAATGCTTGAAAGTTACAAATATGGGCAGCAGCAAAGATTAAGCACGCAGTAAAGTCTGAAGTTGCAAGATCCAGACTCAATGAAAAGCACCGCAAGAAACGAAATTAAAGAGAAGTAGTTTTAAATGCAGTCTACTGAGTTTAATTTTAGGGAAAGTTAGTAAAACACCAAATTCAAAAAGCAACTAACTACCAAGAAGAATAGTATACAGCCATAAATTAATGTAGCATCTGGAAATGATTAAACACTCTCTTTGATTTTTGACAAGCCAGTTCAAACTTCTTAATCTTTTAAATCAAAATATAACTCATTAAATAATTATATATAGAAGATAATAAGTATTGTTTTTTATATTCTTAGTACATACCTGACATTTAAAATGAGCTTAAAGTACAACCAATTGACGAAGTATAGATTCCTAAAAGTAATTTATTTACCAAACTTAAAATTAGACTTGATCAGCCCTAAGAGAATTCTATTTTTATTAATAGTTTTATTTATTTAAATTACTTTAGTTAGGATCTATTTTTAAGATTTTTCTCATATTTATTCAAGTTAATTTCTAAAATTAAAGTTGAGGATATTAAATCTAGAAATTAATATTTTTTTAATTTGTTACTAAATACAATTTATTGAATTTAGGAAGCAGCAAATAAGTACTGGGTTCTCAATCTCCCCATTCCCCAGAAAATTAAATATTGACCTCAAAGATCGTTCAGACCTCCACTTCTTAGAAATTCTAACTTGATAAAATCCAACCCAGTTCTAAAGACTCAAAGCAAAACTTATTTAGGTCTCAAAATAAGGATCTTCTAGAAAGTGTAGACAGCTCCTCCTTCAAACTAAAGCCCAAACTGGATCCATCCTCAGAGTTTCAATTCAACATGCTTTAGATCTCTGCCAAATTCAACTTCCAAAACAGCATCATCAACAACAAACAAAAGCATATGTTTCAAATTATTTATCAATAAGAAGACAGAGATGATTAAGGATAATAACCACCAATTGCCACATAATGAAAAGAGGAATAATTTCATTCAGCTTAAAACTAAGAAAATTCTCATTAAGCCATTTGATTTGGCAACAGATGAAGACGACAAAGATTTTATACCATAGTTAAGCTAGAGGCTGCCTGCCTCAAGAATTTTAAAGACAAGTGAAAGCAAGGGGAAGCATTTAATTAATGTTAAAACTTTCTTCTCTTTTAGTAAATTAAATTTTGAATTACAAGAATCAAGAAAGAATTTTCAGATGATACTTTAATGAAATTCAAGCCGGAAACAAAGTATGATAGAAAAAGAAAATAATTTTTCTAAATATCAGGATAAAAAAACTGAATATATAAATCTCTAAATCTATCATGTAGTCTATATTTTTTCTTTGAACGATTTAAAAACCTCTTGCAATTCCTTTTAATCTTCTTGTAGTTTCATAATATGCTCCATCAACTCCTCTATTTCTTTCTCTAGAATCTTCACTTCTGATTCGTGCTATCCAAATGATCTGATGTGCCTTGCTATTCCTTAGAACTTGACCATGTATTTCCTGAAATTTCTAAATGCGCCTAGAATAGCTCCTCTATCATTTGGTTTTTTCTAGATAATCTATCTCTGTCTATAGGCGCTGCTGAGTACATTAGCTGCTTCTATTCTTAAGTCTTCCTTAGCCTGTAGTCTCTCATTAAGTGTAAATGCCTTGAGTTCTCCACCATCGAACTCAAACATATTGGAGAGGGAGACGACGAAGAGTGAGACGATAAACACTCCCCAAAAGGCGATTATCAGACCTATAATTCTACCCATGTTGGTTTTTGGGAAATAATCTCCATATCCTACTGTGGTCATCGTGACGAGCACATTCCAAATAGTGTTAGACATGAGTCCATAGTCTTGGCCAGTAGAAGCAGAGAGAGGCCTTTCAAATATCCTCAAGCAATATCCCATTTGAGCTACACTAAACATCAAGGCTATCACGAGGACAGTGTAGGGTTGAGCTTTCATTAGACTTTTAACTGCAAACATGTAGTCAGCCTTGCATCCCGACATATGACTACACTCTTTAAAACTATCTTTTAAACTTACCAGACACGTTGAGCTCTTGGTGATAGCCAATAAGTCATCAGCAGAGTGCATTTAAGCACTTGATAAAATCTGACGAAGGTCATGAAGGTGAACAGTACATAGTTGTATTTAAAGGTTATGAACTCTACTTGTCCCTTGTATTCCCATCTCTCCACATATATCAAAGTATTCAAAAACGGATAGGGCATACTAAGTTTATTACAATTTCTTGCACAATATAAGCCAATGAGAAAGGTTAAGAAATAAATACACAACAAATTTTAAGATAGGAAATTCTGTAAGCAAATTGACACTTTTTTTATCATAATTAATGGATTGACTAGAATGACGTAAAAATAATTACTGGAAATGGACGAGTGCTAATTTATAAATATTTCGCAATAATTTTCCACTGTCCTGTATTCTTAAGATTATCATACTGCGTAACTAATTTCTTGGAGTGAAGCCATTTGAAGTAGATAAAGTGCCTTATTACGATTGAGACAAAGAGACAGATGTTAAAAATAAAAGCCACCCACATTATTACAGTCACTGTAACACAGTTTATATCGTCCTAAGGCAAATCAGCCACCAAGTTATAGTAGTCCTGCTCATAGGCTATAATTGACAATCCTGTCGCTGTCAGTGAAAAGTAGAGGGAGATAAACTCCGAAACTCTCACTTATAGCTATTATTATTTAATCTCAATTAATCTTTCATATCAAATCTCTAAATCATATTTTTTATTAAAGGTAAAGTGTTCTATTAGTTGAAAAGGGAGCTAGATTTTTTCTGATCCTCAAAACCATCTTCCTCAACAATGAATTAGCTGCCTTCCTGAGCTTCTCCCTCTACTGCATCCTACTCTCTTTTTGAGTTAGAAGATCCGGAACCTCTTTCTTCTGAAGAGCTGTTCTGCTCTTCTTCAAAGCTCATTTTTTCTTTTTTGTAGTATTTCCTAAATGAGGATTAGTGCAAATAAGACCTACTCAGTCATGGGAGTAGAAAGAGATGCGTCTCTCCTGCTGTCCATTTGGCCAGAGTGATTGCTTGCTTCCATCCTCTATACGAATTAGTCTTCAAATTGATTACCCTTGCTTGTGCTGAGGATTCATTTGCATTTCTCATTTCTTAAATTATTATCTATTTCTTACTCACCAGAGATGAAAAAGAAAATAGCTGCAGTCTTAAGGATTCGACATCATGTAGTTAAAAGACTTCAAAACTAAAAATGGGGAGTTTTTCAAAAAGTTTGCTTCAGGCAGAGAATCAAGTCCTAAATATCTGAGTGACTTCAACCAAGATAAATACAGTGGATCATTTTCCCATAGAACTAACTTGATCTAGCAAATGACTGTCATTCCAGACTTTGAAAGCTAGTCTTTATCATAAGCTAGAAGATCTGTCATCAAGGCAGAGAAGCTATTGGTATCTCATAAGAAATTTTTCAAGAAAGTCTATTTATATGAAATCAAAAACAAACAAGACTTTGATAAATCCAAAGAGCAAGATCCTATCAGATCAAAGGTACTTTTCAAAATATAAGGCTCTTAAATGATTAATTGAAGTACGTTTTTCATTCAAAACATTTTTAAACATAAGCAGTGTTATATAAACTTAATCATAGAAAAGATTTTTAACTCTGCGTTTATTGTAGTCCTGATTAAATATAATTAATTTTATATAGAGGATTTCTCGCTCTATTATAATTCATTTTTGGAGTGCTTTCTCAGAATAGATTAACTTTGATTAGGCTTTTTCTTAAGTGAATGATGAGTTTGGCTAAATTAGTCCTCACTTTAGTGCATCTGATCCTCGTCCATTTCAAAGTCTCTTCTCAATGACTCTGTTATTTCCTCTATTTCAGGTTAATCATTAATGTTGATCTTGCTATTTTTATCGTTTACAACCCACGCACTGTTATACTATCTAATATTTTTATTTGATATCTTGCCATTAGCAGGTGCGCTTGTTTAATGCAATCCGACTTTGTTTCTAGTTTAAAAACTTCCTTGCTCATTCACGAGTATCTCTTTTATAACATCGTTTTAGTTATCAGTGTAGCTACTATTTAAAGAAAGTAAATTCAACACGTTTAAATAATCTTAGCTCTAATTGATGTTTTCCTTCCCCTTGCTTGAGAAATTATTATGACTAGAAAATTTATTGAACTAAGTTACCATGTTACTAGGGCTCTTCAAGTCTCCGCCGCTAACTTCAGTTTTTATTATTTTCCCTTCAACAAAGTTATTGTTCATTTGATGGAGCTTTGCTTGAGAGAAAATTTTATTCTTCACATCAGAGAAGTTATTCTTTTGCACTAAATCTAAGTCATCGTACTCTGACTACGATAAGTTTTATTAGAAAGAAAGATTCCTCATGTCATTTGAGCTTCCTGTGACAAGGTCTGGCTTTGATGGATTTGCGACACTCTTCCTACTTGATTCACCTTTCGCCTATCGGATCATCTAATATACGCTCTGACCTTTACTCGCAGCATCCGTATTTTTGATGGATTAACGAGGATTGTGATTATTCACTTAAGAAGCTCTGGAGGCTGTAAAGTTTCTTAAACTGAAGGAATAGCTCTCTTCCATGTCTATGTTCTTTAGCTTAAAAGCGTTTTCAGATTAGTTTACTTCTTCCTCTCTTTCCTTTTCTTGGATTGTCTCCAAGTCTGATTTATTCTTGTTAAGTATTCTATTAAAAGCTTGCTATCTCTATTTCGCAGCTATCGCCTATTTATTCTAAGGATACTAGACATGATTCTAATCATCTCCTCCTGCACCAAACTTTATCACGCTCAGCATATGCTCATCGTTTGAGAGTAAGCTTGCTGGATCTGATGGAGATTATTGTCGAGAAGATTCGGAAGAGCTACTCTATCCCAGCGGTTAATGCGCATGATGAATTTATTATGGCATTGAACTACTATTTTGAGGAGAATTATTGACCAAAATATTTCCTCTTTCTGTGAGCTAATGAGGATGATTATGATTCTCAGTTGTGCTAGAATTATTGAAGAGCAGTTGAGAGTCGACTGAAATAGATTTCTATGCTTGCTGCTGATTAATGTTTGAGATTTAATCTGCATTTAAGACTCTATCATTTTTCCTCTTTCTTGCATTGAAGCATAAATATCCTGTCTTCTTTGGTTTCTTATTCTCAACTTAAATATGATTAGACTGAGCCATTTCAAGATCTCGACTGCCCTCTCCATGAATGAGACTCTCTTGAGTTTTATCTTTAGCTTGTATAATTTGCTTAAGTTCTTCTTCAGCTTTGGAAGGAGATTTAGCCTTATCATTATTGTGATTTATTAACGCTTAAGCGTTATCTGTTTCCATGTTAGCTATAAAGTATAATACATATTGCACAATACATTAATTTGAAGATATCTCCTTATTTCTTCTATCATCTTCAACTTCTTCATGATTGACTTCTCGGAAAATACTTGACTTCCTGTTTTAACGGCCTAACTTGATTTAAATGTATTCGAAGGTTGTCAGCTTATTCTTTTGAAGCATAATATGGAAAGAAATCAGGTGGCCCAAAAAGCCCATGGAGGCAGTGTTAAAAACTAGAGAAATTATCAGGATTACATTATAGGTAGTCACCATGTCTTTCCCATAAAACTAGACAGAAAATTCATCAACTAACTTAAGTTACCTTCTTATTTTGACCAGTAAGCAAATTTAAACATAGATAGAGTGATATACCAATTTAAATGGTTATCTGACCCGTTCAAAAGTGCTAAAGCTGCTGCATCAATGGCGTTATGGATTATAGCCATCGTAAAGAAGCAACATATCACTCTGAAAAAATATTAGTAGTTCTATCTTCCAATGCAGTTGTTCAACCATCTGCAGTGATGATCGAAACCATCCACACATCTGTTACACTACCCGCAGTGCTTAAATTTAAACATAAAGCTTGGATGAGTTTTGAACATGAGTCTCGCACACTTCGCAATATAGCTCGTATTCTGAGTTATCGAAAGGAGTTCTATAAATCTTTAAGATTCTTAAATTTACCCCTTCCTCTCTGCGGTTCTCTAAGCATAAACAGTCGGATCTGTTGGGTCAGACTTCGTGGATTTATACCCAAAGTAGAATACGAAAACTAACACCGTGAGGAATAACAATCCTATCACAGCAGACAGTGCAGGATAATAAGAAAATGTAACCATGTTGATAAAGAAAAAGGAGTACACATCCAAACCAAATACCACATAGGAGATAATTTAAAAGGGGTGAAGAGGAAGTGCGAATCCATTCTTCTTAGTTTTCTTTTGGACAATATTATATTCTCCACTCTCGTTCAGATTGCTGTTCGTATTTTCATGATCTAATATCTTACTGTTATCCTAGTTATGAGGATCTCTTTCGGAGTTCTAGGGAATTTCAATATGAAAGTCGATTCCGTCTTTGTTTTACTTCTCAGGCGACGTTGCGACCTGTTTTAAAATTTCTTAATCTTCGGGTCCTTAAGCTTTTTGCATTTTCTCTTGTAATTTAAATTATGAGAAACAATTCTTAAGTGATATTAGAGATTAAAGGGAAGTTTATAATTGAGCTTTTCGAATTTTAAATTAAATTAAATTAATTTATTAGGAATTAATTATCCCTAACGGGTATATAATACTTAATCGATTTAAAGTAATTCACAGGCGTAACTCCTTGATCAGTTGTGCCACGTCACCATGAAAGCCCACCGTCTTTTCGAATTTTAATTCTAATCATAATAAAATTTACAAAATTAATAATGGAGGGAAGCACAGAATAAGTTTCGAAATAAGTTGAGACTCAGGAGCAAGCTCAAGCTTCAATAGAGTAGGCAGGGGAAGATGATGACGTGGATTGCTTGAAACAAGAGGAGAATCTTAGTGCAGAGCAAGAAGCTACTCTTTTTGCATTCCTGTAGAAAGTTCAGAAGGCGTGCTCAGATGATTCAAGTCTGCCAGACTTTATTGGACTGCAGGTTGAAGACTGGATTAAAGAACTAGAGGTCAAATAGTAGACTACAGAAGGAGAGTAATAGTCGGAAGAGCAAGGAAATTGATATCAAAATGTAGAGTTCACTTTTTTCATTAAAAATTGCTCTTTCAGATGAAAGTTTTTTATTTACCTTATGTTAATAAAGACTTTTATTGAATAGAATTTAAATTTCAAAATGGAGACCTCACTGTATTTAAACGTTCCTTTGATTGTAACAGTAATTGGAGATGCCTAAGTTGGCAAGCAAACCTTTTTGAATAGCTTGTTTTCAAGCAAAGAGAATGAAAGCGTTCTTGAAGAAACTAATGGATTCGAAACAGAATTCAAGGAAGTAGTGGTGAGAGATTTCAAGAACAATATTCAGATAACTTTCAAGTTCACTTGCAATCCTTAATATCTGAGTTAGTCTGTTTGCTGCATCCTTGTTTATGACATCACAAACCTAGCATCTTTTTAAAAGATCACAGGAGATATATTCAGCCAGACTAACGAATAAATGCTGGAAGATTACTCTTTTACATACTTGATAGGAAACAAGCTAGACCTTGAACTCACTAAAAGACAAGTTGACTTTGAGATGGCTTAAGAGTATTCCCAATCTTAGGGTATCTTATTCAACGAAGTGAGCTCGCTTAAAAGGAAGAATATAGAGCTGGTGCTGAAGATGCTGCGGACTAGAACTGCTCGACTGCTTTCAGAGCATAGTGACTTGCCAAATATCCTTGAAGGAAATCTCATAACCACTAATAAAGGCTTCAATATTAGGTAATCACTACAAGGGATTAGCGAAGAGTACAAGTTCAATAATAACTTCAATTCAAATCAATTAGAGCAAGCAAATGAAGAGAACTCGAGAGACTTTAATTAGAACTATTAGGTCGGTTATGGAATGGATGAGACTCTAGAATATGAAGATGATAAACTGCTTCAATCACTTGAAAAGAAGTTTAAAAACTTAGAGCAGTCCTAAAACGAGGAGAGACCTAAGTCATCGATACAGTCCGAAAACGGTGAATTCAAATCTTATCAAATTAAGACGGAGGAGTCGCCTAACACTTATCAAACTTCTGATAAGCTAGTAGGCCAGACTCCATAATTTTAAATACCCTCAAAGTTTAATACTTTAGCTTAAGAAGCTCAAGTAAAGCCCAAGGAAACTTTTAATGATCTTTAAAGCATTATTCAGCAATATTAGAATGATGAGATTCAACAAAGTTTTAGTGCAGAAGATTCATTTATTATTCTTTTAGATAGAATCATACCTTTAGATCAAGTTAAATTGAGAGAAATTAAAAAAGAACAGCCAATTGAGAATTAAAAAACAAACACAATCTTAGATGAAAGGCAGCAATCAAGGCTGAAGGACAGGGAATTCATTCAAAATCTTGATCAAGATATCCGCAAGACAGAGGAAAGTTTAAAGGAAATGAATGAGCGATTTGAAAGAATCAAACAGATTCAAAATCAGTCTCAATCTCCACTTAGGAAAAATTTATAAAGCATTTCTCCAATAAAGCCAAATTCAGATTTTTCAAGGAACATAGAGAGTGGCATCTAAAGAACTACTTCTTCGAAAGATGTGCCAGTTTATGAAGCTTCCTTGTTTAAAAGTTTCGAACAAAAGTTGTCCTTCAATCAGATTATTTATTTTTAGAGTAACTAAAAATTGAATAATGGTGCAAAGTCTAGAAATCATTCTCCACACACTAGGACAACTGTAAATACAAGTATGCTTAAAGTGTAGCAATCAACGATGGCAGTTGACCATAAAGAAAAGCCTTTAATTTCATTGAGAATAAAGTTATCGTCTGATTAGTACATAAGTGCAAATGTATTCAAGGATGATAATGCTTAATCTGTAGCTGATCGAGTCTTTAGACATGCAAACATCAAAACTATATCATTAAAATCTTTTATAATGTTTTTAATTGCAATTTTAAATATTAAATAACACTGAAACTAAAGATAAGAGAAAATTACTGGCTCAGATAATAGAAACTTAAGTGAACGCATACATCAATTAATTCACTGAATTAGTCGATAAATAAAACAAAGATCTTCAGGAGCAGTAAAAGAACTTGAGATAAATTGAAAGAGAAAAGCGATTACAAGAGGCAGCTCTCACCTCTGTTAATTAAATGAACACTGCAAAGCGATAGATGGAGAAGTAGGAAAATAAAACCAAAATTATTTGCAAGCTCTCCATAGTTTTAGGTATTGCGAAAAAGGGAGAGATTTCTAAAGGGTTATTATCTTTAGAGGATTTTTTTAGTTTTTAAGCCTATAAGGAGCCCATTTATTTTAGTGAGACAAGGTGACAATTTAAACCAGTTAGCTAAAAACTTTACAAGTACTTATGGGATGAGAAAAGACATGATCCCAACAATAATTATTTTATTAGCAGCCTGGAATAGTTAATGAAAAGTAGTTTGAAGAGAGAAAAGTCTAAATAGAATCGTAATATTAATGAGTCGTCTACCTCAATTATAGAGGAGTAAGAATTGCAACTGCAAGAGGAAGATTTTCCTTAGTAAGAATTACAAAAATCAATTCTAAACTAAGGCTAGAATGAAACTGAAAATAAACAACTATTCTCTAACTTGCCATTGAATATATTTATTATTGCATTATCTTCTTTATTTTTAGAATAGCAGGAATAACGAGAAGTTTCAATAAAGTGAGGTCTCAAATAAATAAACTAAAGCTCTTCTTTTTAGACTTAACTTTGAAATCTCTCAAGGCAAGCAAGCTAAAATTAATGTAAGAGAAGGTGATGATTTCTAGGAACTTGCAACGAGATTTGCTAGAGAAAATGGGATGCAAGATGATGTCGTACCTAAGATTGTATATTTAATAGAATAGACTTACAAAGCAAAAATATAAAATTGATTTAATTATCTCCAACTTTAATTGTAATTTTACCCAAAAAAATAGGTATAAGATGATACGATTTTTTAAAATTCTGAATAATAAGATAATGATAATTTTAGTAGTATCTCTGTGTTTTATGAAAGCTTAGTGTAAGTTCGGAAGCTTAAAGCACTCGCATGAGACTTTGCAGCCCATCTTCTAAAGACCCGTGAGCCTCTGGTTTAAGAGAGTGATGAGTTTTGGGTAGCTGGAGTGACTCACTGGGAAATAGAAGATGGGGTGTCTAAGTCTTAGATCCCCTATTAGATAACATGTTTCGTTCAATATGCAATCTTTAACTTTATAAACTATAAACTTAAGTAGAGTAAGAGGAGAGAAATTATTTGCTAGTTTACGTTCCCATGTAATGGAGCTGACCCTTCTTTTCATAGACAAGAATATCAACGTTAAGAATTAGCCCAGATGGCCACTCTTGATAAGATTGCTGAAGAAAAGAAGGGCAAGAAGAAGTAGAAGGGTGGCATGGCCAGCGCCGTCTCTTCCACTGAGAAAATCAGACAATCAATTCCTATCTCTATATTCACTTTATTAGAGCTAAGCTTTATTAGTGAATGGGTAGGATTTTTTAAGTTTAATTTATTTAATAGACGGACCACATGATTGATTAAGAGGATCTTGCTAAGCAGCTAGAGACCATATTTCAAACCAGCTTAGTGAGAAAAAAGGTCTCCCTTGGTACGTCTAGTTCCTTCTATGATGAATTGCTCTGGGCAGGAGCTCTTCTCTGCTTCGTATCTTATGGTGTGCAAGTATTTATTAATCCAAGCTCTGATGGCTCAATTCAAGATCAACTAAAGGAAATCAATGCCGTTGAGCTAGTCCCAGGAGATATCGTAGAAATCAACAATGGTGAGAACATTCCTAAAAATTATTTTTCCAGCTGATGTCGTCCTCATTAAGACAAGCGAGATAAATAATTGGAGCTGCTCAGACTTCCAGAGGAGAAGGCAAAGAACATTTTTATCAGTGTTGGAAATTTTGAAATTATATATCCCATATATCTCACTCTTCCCTTCTGGGATTTATCGATTCCTCTTCTAAGATAAGCCTTTCTAGTCTCATCGTAGAAATGAATGATCATGTAGAAAGAGAAGCCAGGAATCAAGAAGTGAGAGGGAGCGTTGGCTCTGGTTCCAAGACCGATCTCGAATGGGTATTTAGTAAGTGTTTCTAGCTATCCAGCCAGTATATCTCACTTTTTATAAAGATGAGAATAATCAATCCTGTCTCGAAGATAAGTGAGTAGTTGGCTTGCATGTTTCCGATCAGCTCTCATTAGAAGAAAGAGTTCTAGTCTTGCAGCAGAGAAGGTTAATCCATATGTGAGACAAGGAATGCACTTTGACCGTATTTTTGAGCCTCAGTAGTA
This sequence comes from Tetmemena sp. SeJ-2015, assembly GCA_027382625.1. Taxonomy (NCBI): domain Eukaryota; phylum Ciliophora; class Spirotrichea; order Sporadotrichida; family Oxytrichidae; genus Tetmemena; species Tetmemena sp. SeJ-2015. The sequence continues at coordinate 90,846 of JAJKFJ010020648.1, read as the reverse complement.
TAGCAAATTTGGTTCTATTTTTAGAGAATTAGGAATATCGCTATCGTTGGGATCCCATCTGCACTGAGACCATTCTTCTTGTCTTCTGAATGTATAGAAAAGTCTAATATCAGTGTAAGATGCAGTTTATTAATTTAATAATAGTTGTTCCATCCCAGAACAAAGTATCACGATCATACTGTCCGTATTGTCTATTTCCGAAATTGGGCTGTTCTGGATCATAAATATCATCTTCGTGAGCTAATTAACTGAAATAATGAAAAGCATAGTGACTGGTCTGATTCATATGGATTTAAAATCCAGCTGCTCCTTGGATAGCTCCAGTTTGCATAAATATATAATTTATTGCATATAAGCGAATCCTATTTTTAGCGCTCACAAGATGGTCTCTCTTTCTTTATTTGCATCCTTTCCATGATATCAAGCTCAAAAATTGAGATCAGTTCCGATATCAACGCAAAGAATCAATTTGAAAGACTGATGGGATATTAGATGATAGAGTGTAGCAAATTGACTTTTTCTTTTTAAATAATCACTCCATTGACGATTGAGCTGAAATTGTTCCTTCCTTTAAATAGTTTCTATGAAGGAGTGGTTCTAGCGAAGACAACCTCTGGCTTAGTAATCCATTCAATCAGGAATTAATTTTCTCAGCAAGAGTATCTCCGTGAATAACGATAGCTCTAAAAATATACAAAAGTAGAGTATTAATTGTATTGATTTAATTTTTGATTTTCATGATTGGTATTATTGTGGCTAACGTACCTGAGGGATTACTGGTGACTGTTACTGTGTGCCTTGCTCTTACCGCAAAGAAGATGGCTCAGAAAATGGTGCTAGTGAAAAACTTGGAATCTGTGGAGACTCTCGGTTCAACATCTTGCATTTGCTAATAAAAGACTGGCACTCTACTCAGAACAAGATGACAAATAATTAGAGATGATTTCGGTCTTTAGGATGCATCAGTTAACTACTAAAAATACTCAGCAACAAGTCAATTCAACTTGGCTATGATGTTAACAATAGAGGATTCAAGGACTTGATGCAGTGCGTTGCTCTAGGAACTAAGTATCAATCATTTAATTTTGAAATAAGTATAATATAACTAAGTGGATAATTTGCAAAAAGATCACTTATCATTTCATAGAGCTTTAAATTATAAAGGCTTTATAAATTACGCAAAATTTAAAAAGAAAAAATAGCTGATGATAATGAGTATACCTCTAGCCCAATATGCTTTTGTAAAACTTGTGAGATACTCTTTAACATTTGAATCCATAATATAATTTAATTACACTTTGACTATATTAATTACTTTAGTATATTTTAAGGCTTCATTCTCTTACATGCCTAACTCAGACGACATGAAGAAGTATCTAGCTGTTAAGAATGGCAAGAGACCCGACTCCTATAAAAATCACGTTCTCACTGAAGCTGAAAAGAAAGAGGCAACTGAAGCTCTCTTAGCTGCAGAAGAAGAACAGACTATTCAAAACAGGAAAACTGCAGGAGATGCCTCCGAGTCTGGACTTATTAAGTTCGTGCAGCCAATTATGGACCTTGAGGATTACAGAAGAAAGTATCCCGTCTTTGCCTTTGAGCAAGATGGAAAACCAACTGAGACCCTTATTCCATTCTCATCTGAAATCAAGTTCAACATGTACGTTAGAGACATGAACGAGAAGGTCAAGAATCCTACTACTGCTCAGTGATTACAGATATAGAACTCATGCTAGTTATGAAAGGTGCCCAGAAAGAATCATTTCATTAGCAAGATTTTGATTAACGGTGAAGAGAAACCTTTTGACGACAGAGCCTCTCAAATCAAAGAGTGTTGGCCTTTGCTAGATTAAATCTTATTTTATTGATACTCACTCGAGCCTGAAATCTACACTAAAACCCCCGCCTATCCATTTGATGTTTATAATTAAAGCCAAGAATGAAGAAAAGAATACCAAGAGAAAGATTTTTATCTTTAAGCCTGCATCACAAGGTTAGCAATCTGTCCGATTATTAATAATTCAATTATAATCGATTAGTGTTAAAATTATAAACTTTCATGACAGAAAAATGATGGCAGTTAGCAAATGCCACTCTTCTTTCTCTTCTTCTCAAAAATCTATAAATTAAGAGGAAAAATGTTCATATTCTTCATTATCCAGCTCATCGAAATAATTTTTCATGCGTATAAATTTTAGATGAGATCTCCTTTAATAAAATGCAAAGATATAAAATTTATACAGGTCAAATGGTACAATAATTATATAATTAGAGATACTAAATAATGAAATCTAATTTAGCTAAATTCATGTGTTTATTCTGTAATTGTTATAATCCCAGCTATATTAATTTATTTTTGATAACAGTCAACAATCAAAGTTTATAATATGTAAATAGTATCTAATAATTTATTGAGTGGAGTCTCCAGTCTTGAAAAATAAATTATTGCATTTAGATTAAATTCATTTAAACTACTGCAAACGACGGCCTCATGCTAGTTTAAAATTTATAAATAAAGAATCCTCAGCAGATGCAGCAAAATTTATACTCAGAATAATAATAGCAAGTTATAGTAATTGAGCAAAAATATAGACTATTCAAGAAAGAGATACTTGGAAGAATATTAATCCTAGATTTATGTCTATGGTATTAGGCATAAGTCTATAAAGTTTCTTCTATTATTTACCATCATAATCTCTACTATTATCCGTTCAGCTCCGATTTTTGACTACTGGCTAGGAAGTCAGCTTTTGCAGTAAGTAGCCACTTTTTAGTTTTTTACTGAACTTTAGAGAAGTAGCTTCAAAACATTTATAACTGGCATTTTGGTCAAGAACGTTCCCTATAGTTGTAGGATTTAATAAATATGTAAAATCATTTTTTGAAATTTTTTTAGCAAATACTGCCGACAAGGAGCTCTTACAGTACTTAGTTTTATCACAGATGAAAAGAGCTTCGTCCTCATTCGCCCAGGCTCTATAGAGCAAACTGAAAAGTTTTTGGAAAATTTGGGGCTTAAAGTCTAATATTTGTTCCAAAAAATAGCAGGAGTCAAATAAGAGAATTTGTTATATTATAAAGCTAAAAGAGAATAGAACCTAAATTATTAAAAAGTTTAATATATAAATCCAAACTATTTTAAATTTATATAATTATGATAACCTCTTGGCACTTTAGATTTAATTAAGGGTGGCTTAATTATCTGGATTATAATTTATGACTCAGAGCCAGAAAGTTAGTTAACGAAGCTAATGATCAACTTGGAAGTCTTGGAGAAAGAGTGTGCAATATTTGTATGATTTTGATGTTAAAGGATGGAAGAAGTGGAAGGAAGTAACTGAGAGAAACGAATCCATCAAGGGTTGGTTCCCCATGTTCAATCTCACTCTCGTTGGTCTTGTCTCTCTAAATGACCCCCCTCGTGTCAAAGTCGATATGTCAGTGCTCAAATGCAGACAAGCCGGTATCAAGGTCATCATGGTAACAGGCGATCAGCCACCAACTGCTGCTGCTATTTACTACAATTTATGCAGAAATATTCTAATTGACTCCAATTATATATTGCTCACAAAGTCAATATCATTACTGACCCCAAACTTGAATATCACTACTTGATGGAGGAAGAAGGACTTACTCCTGAAGAGGCTTGGGAAAAATCTAGAGCTATCGTTAAAATTCTCTGAGAAACATTCCTAAGAAGAAAACTTAGATGATCTTGACCCCGAAAAGGGAAGATTCCTGATTATAAACCTAACTAGAAACTTTTGATCGTCGATGCTTGTCAAAGAGCTGGACATGTGGTAGCAGTTACTGGAGATGGTGTGAATGACTCACCTGCAATTAAGAAAGCAAACATTGGAATTGCTATGGGTAGTGGATCTGATGTCGCTAAAAATGCTGCTGATATGCTTTTACTTGATGACAATTTCACGATAAATTGTTTATGGAGTCGAATAAGGCAGAGTTATTTTCGATAACTTGAAAAAGTTGTTGATAAATCCCAGAGCTACTTCCTTTCTTGTCCTTCATTATCGTGTAGATCCCTCTACCACTTTCAACTATCTTGATTCTTTTCTTCATATTAGGAACTGATATGTACCCTGCTGTATCATTCGCTTACGAATATGCTGAGCATTTAATAAATAAGGATGCCTAGACATGCTAAGAGATATTTATCTGTACGCTAAGCTTCTAGGATTCTAATTTGTGTTTGGATTTTATACTTATTGCTATGTGATGAATGATTATGGAATCATTGATTTAAAATTACCACTATGCTTTTCCTAGCTATCGAGAAAGGTTACTACCCTCACCCCTTTTATAGTTTGATATTCCTAAATACTGGAGAATTTCTGATGTCTCGGAAACCCAAATTCTTTTAATAGCTTGTCTCTACAGTCTGCTCTTAATGGATTATACTTATAATTTTTATTCAAAAATAAATTAAGCAATCTAAAATAGAAGACTCTTTCTATCTCCCAGCAGCTGATCTTTTTATATTTAATTAGATGCATATTGTTCTCATCTGCTATGTGTACCCATTCGATTATATTAAACACTTACTGGTGATAGATTTTACTTTTCACATTATTAAGTTTTAAATTCTAACCAAACTTTTCTCTCTAATTATAAAATAAAATTATTATAAAATAGAGTTAATAATTATAAAAACTGAAATTCAAGGGAAAGTTAAAATTTAGTCTAAATTAATTAATGTAATCTATTTAAAATTGATACTAATGAGTTTAATTTTTTCAGTGTATATTCTAGTTATATTACAAATGCGAAACTCCAATAAATTATTGAGTGCTATTTTATTTTAAATTTACATAATATGAAAATCTTATATCCATAAATTTTTATCCTTTCTTTAGGATAAATTCATATAAAATGAAAATGGAATTATTTTATAACTTATTTATATTATTGTTTAATTACTTTTAATAATTTTATGTTTTGAATTTGTTGCTGAGATAGTTATCGTAGTTAATTTAAAAAAAATCATAGAAAAGATGGGAAACAGTCATCAAATTAAGGATTTACGGAGTCTTGTCTGAGCAAATGCAAAGTTATACAATCATGAAAATAAGGTTAGTGATAGCATCGTATCCATAGATAAAGCCAAATTATTAACATACTCCAAGAGAAACTGCAATAGTAGAGATAAACTTAATGAAGCGCTCGATTTCAATTGAAAGAGGGGTCTCTTAGGTCTCAGCCTGCAATATTCTTACCAGTCTTGAAAACAATACCCACTCCATTGCCGTTAGTGCAAGAGGTTCCGAAGAAAGCAACATTTATTATAGAAAATTAATCTCCTTCCAAAATTAATGATCTATATTTAAATTGGGGCTCTCAAAAATGTGAGAATTACTAAAGCAGTTCCTCTGACTCTCCGGTAAGAGAGGCATTATTAACTTTCATCTCGCTTGCACATGATTATTTCCTTCTTCTTTCCCTCTCTGAACACAAATGCCTTAGGAGGGATGAAATTCTTGAATTATAGTAACAAAGAGCTGCGGATTTAGAAGTTTGGGAGTAAGAAAAGATGGCGGTGATGATGACGACGAGACACAGCACGATACCCAAATATAAGTTTGACTGAAACTATAAAACAAAAAGTAGTGTCTCAAATAAAATATTTGAGGTTTATCTGACTTATCGTCTTGCACACTTTCAATATTGAATTACAGAGCAAGTAGTTGAAGAGTCCAGTCATGGCTAGAAGGATATTTATAATAAGAAGCTGGTTAAGGCCATACTTTTTGAGCCCCTCTGCACACTAGTGTTCTGTTAATCCATGATAACTTTTATCCGCGGGATCCACCTTAATTACGGTCTCTACTAGGATTTTTATCTGAAATGATATTTACAGAGATACTACTCTGCTGCTTCTAAGCGCTAAACTATTCTCCTTTTAATTTGAAGAAAACAAAATTAAGCAAAAATTTTTCACGATAATCAGTCATCAGTAAGTAACGATTATTATGCAAATACAATAAATTTATTTGGCTTTAAATTTTATTGGAGTATTAATATTTAGATAAGTTTATTAACTGAGTTTTATCTGACTTATATACGGCTACTGCTTTAAAATAAAATATAATTCGAACTTTTAACTCATATCCTAGCCTATAGCAAACATTTTCACCCTTTCAAGCTTTTAAATTGACACTATCCACAATTAGAACAATAAAAAAAAAAAATATATAGCCTGCCAAGAGACTACTACCAAAGCTTATTGAGATAATCTAATAAATGGGTAATGAAGTTAAGTTATATTTTTGTAAGCAATTGAAACGTGGAGACTTGTCTAATTCAAATATGCACTTCTTTTATTTATCTCCTTTCTCTTTCTATTTACTATATTATGACGGAATCACTCCATTTCGTACATTTTAATGTAAGAAACAAATATTGATTGATAAAAGCGAGATCTTCTTTTCAAAGAATAAAATTGAAGATTTAGTTTAAATAACATGAATGCTTCTCCTAAAGTAGCAATCCATCGTACTTATAGAGAAGCATGATTTCATGGGCTTATAGCCACTAGCGACTCAGACAAAGTTGAGGCCTCTGTTTTTGTGAGTGCCAATTGGCTGAATGTGTCTGGTGTGGTTGAGCTCTCTTGCTAGTTTGAGAATGGGGCCATCTACAAACAACTTGTAAGCTGCGTTGTTGGTCTTTGTGAAGTAGTAGTAATAGGCTGAGCTGATCAGCAGAGTTTGGAGTCCTGAGACTCTTCTGTACCTGAAGAAATAAGCCAGATATGCGAAAGAGAGAGTGTGGAGAGCAGACATGCTAGCATAGAACTTGGTGGTTCCATTTGTGATGGCTGCGTTGTATCTGTCATAGTCAATTTGGCGTGCCTTGTCATCGAACATAACGTTAGCGAGAGTGTCGTTTTGGTAGCGGAGGAAATTATCGATAACATAGATGGATCGCTGGTAGAAGGAGCGCTTATTGTCTGAAGTGTTGCGTTCTTGCTCGTGGGCATCAACAAGCCAGTCGAGGAAGGTTATTATAGTGTCTTCAAAGCCAACAAACTTCTGCGCTTGAGGGTAGATGTAGAAGGGCATGTGATCATAACGCTTGATGTCCATAAACTGGTAGTAGGAGTTGAAAAGGGGAAACAGCAGAGGCTGATTCTTGAAGTCTCTCCAGAACTGGTTTGAGTCCATTTCAGAAATAATAATACTTTATAATTATAATAGCAAGCTTGCATTCATTCCTTAATTGTGTTCAGAAAGAAGCATAATGTTCTAAGGTAAAATAAACAGAAAATTAATTATTGACTCCAAGCTAGTATATTTAAAGCACAGTTATCTATGGAAGTGAACAATAACTTCTAAAAGTTTGCTAAGATAGAAGAAAAGGCAAAGCAAAGGACTGCATTAGTAGTCAAGAAAATGAAAAATTTCAGGGTAATCCTTATCATCTCATTAATATGATAGGCGAGGTTCATGAAGCAAGTCAAGTATGAAATGACGAGAAAGAACGTTGTGAGGCTGCCTCAAGAAGAAATAAATGATCAGTTTGTATCCGTAAGTAAAATATGACCATTTACAACAAGGCTCAACTCTAATTAGGCCGATGAATACAGGGAGATACTAAACTAGGAAAACTTAGAAAGCACGCTCAACGACACTATCAAAGTCTCATTTCTAGATCACTCCTCTGCCACCTTAAACAAAGCTATCTACGATAAAATTAAGCACCAGATGGAGGAAAAGTCCAGTAAGAATCCTCATAAATAGCCATCTCATAATAATTCTATTTAGGGGTTCATTATTTACATCCCAAATCCTCAAACAACATACAGAATCACATTTCAACATTTAGAGATATGAAAAAGAGCTCTCCTAAGGAAAGGAATCTACATGGTCTGAAGATCAAACTCAAGCCAACTTCAAAAGATTTTACCAATCAATCGAATCATAGCACTTTTTAAGAAAACAAGGAAGTCGGATCCCGCAGCTTTTTTAATCGCCGAGCAAGTTATGAGTTAGCCTAATTATTAAGCCAAGAGACTCCTCTAACCTCAAGGAAGGAGAATAACTAGAACTTTTTCCATTTAACTAACCTCTCTTCCTCACAAGGATAAACTTTCCTCTCTGGCCAAAAAGTCGGCAAACATATCCTAGTGAAAAATTCCTCTTTGCCACTCTTAGTTGGAATGCATGAAATAAAAGAGCAACCATCTTCTAATTCTTACACTCGCAGATAGACGAGTTGATCCTCAAATCGTAATTTTAGAATAGGGACCGCCTCAACTACTAGAGAGAGTGCTTCAAATTATAGGGCAAAATATTCAGTACCATCTCTACTCCACCCTGATGTCAAAGAGACTATCAAGCAGCGCCAGAGAATAAACAGCATAATAGATAATTGCAAGAGACTTCAAGAAAAGGAAGCCATTCAGAGCTAAGCAATTAAAAGAACAGCAAAATTTATCGACTAGGGAGTAAATCAAGACTTTGATAAACTAAGGAAAAAGATCTAAATAATTCTATCAATTAACAACGAGCAACCACTTGTAAATTAGAAACTTTGAATATCTGATAAATCGCAAATCCAGCTTCTCTATTAAGTTTTCAGAAATAAAGAGTAAAAATCAATAATCATCAAATCTAGAGCCTCTACTCTTTTTAATATCACTTCTTTTCCTCTTAAAGTCTATTCTTCTGAACTGCTGCTCTGGTGTTTCACGAACTCCTCTATGACTCTCTCTTTAGGGATTATTGAAGCGGTGTCTATATATTCTTGCATTTTTAAAAGGGCTTCTCTGTAATTTTGTTCTTGAGTTCTATGTTCTTAACTGACAGCAAATGAAATCTCCCTCTTTGCTAAAGTTTTGAGGTCTTTGCTGTTTGAGCCTCTCCTTCACGTCATCTGGAAGCCAAAAGCAAGAATTGATGTTGAATCTGAGCTCGACTTTTGTATTTACTTTATTTACATTCTAGCCTCCTGGCCCACTCGATCTCGAATGCTATTATTACATAAATTCAAAAAATTAAGCTATGATAAATAAATCGAGCCGAATAGTTTTAAATGAATTGAAAGTATCCTCGTGAATCATAACTTAATTCATAGCTATTAAATATCTTTCATTAGTTATATTTAAACACTTCTATTTATAGCCATAAAAATAATTTCTTTTCGGAAACCATATAAAATCAAATCAATCTCATACTCTTTCTTAAATAATTTACTAAAATATTCTATGTAAGCCTCAGGAATTGCAAACTTTCTTATTTTTCCAATCTGCATTTAAGATGTCGAAAATTATCTGAAGTTATAGAGCAAAAATGAGGATCTATGAATTTGCTAGGAATATTTGTATCATGAAGAGGTATTTAAGTTAATTTAGAGCCATTTAATTATTTTATAATTTAATTGATTGAAATGGAACAAACAGATTATTTATTCAAGAAGAATCTAAACTTCTACACAAAAGTTTGGCCTGAAATAAATTTCATTGATCTTTATGCAAACGATGAAATGAAATGTAAGCTTCAAACCTTTAGAATGCCACAAAATAAAGAAGTCACTAATCTAGAAGTACCAAAAGGAGTGATAGTGATATTCCATGGGCTAGGTTCTCACATGCAAAGATATATCTATATTGCATAGGAATTTTCTGATCAGGGCTATGATGTGATTGGATATGACTCATAAGGCTTTGGCAGAAGTATGGGTCCAAGAGGATAAATATACTCTATAGAGAGCTATAACAAAGACGGGTATGACTTCTCTCTTAAAGCCCTCGAATATTAAACATTATTTCATACTTTTAAATGTAACTATACTTTTATGATGACTTACAAAGCACTCTATCCTGATTAGCAAATTCCATTTATTGCATTTGGATACAGCTTAGGTGCGAGAGTGGCTTTAGCTTGCTCATACTATCACCATTAGAATTAAGAGAAGGAGCTCTTCGATGGATACTTATTCTAAGCGCCGGCTTTTGAGAAGAAAAATAGATTTCCTGAGTTTGAATAGGAAGTTATAGAAACTGCTAAAACAGAGCCAGAAAAAGTTCTGTTGCCACCTACAGCCCCTCCTAATGAAGACTATACTTTCTTAGGATTCCCACATGCTGATCCAAATATCTACCTTGGACCCTTCCTTGCCATAACTTATTCATAGATCATATCAGTTCCTCAGTATTTGCAAGACCATTCTAAGAACTTGAACAAACCTATATTTTGCGCTCTTGCTCAACTAGACTCAGCAATTTGCAATGAAAAAGCAAAATAAGTCTTGTCTCAGGTGAAAACAGATCAGTCCTTAGTGCAAATAAACGAGTATGAAAGCGAACATGTCTTCCTTTACAATGGCGTACTTTATAAAGCAGTCATTAAAGATGAGATTGAGTTTTTAAACAAGTTTATATCTCAGTGAATTTCTAATAAAACAATATCTTACATACCATGCAAGTAGAAATCGTAAATTATAGGTGTAATAAATTTGCAAAAGTAAAACTATTTTGATGTACCACAGACTCTTGAGTCTCGCCGCAGTCACCTTATTGACCAGTGGAATATGCTAAGCATAAGATTCCTACTATAAAATTAGACTTTACAAGCCACTAATACAAGAAGTCTTCCAACAAAATTTGAAGTTGATCTTCATTTTCAAAATTATCTATCTTATTATAAGCATATTTATGATCAAAATTTTATAGTATAATATGCTATATATCATTCATATATTATATCTTCAACGAAGCATCTAAGTTGGAACTGAAAGATGTAGTTCTCTCAGATATTGAAAGCTAGCTGAGTGAATTAAGTGTAAACTTTAAGCCAATCAATCCCGAGCTGAGAGAAAATGAAGTAGAGTTGTTCTTTGATGAGGGACAAATCATGCTAGAAATGCACAATTTGGAACTTTAGGGATCGGCAAAGCTAGTAGACTTAGCCAATAAAGATATACAAGAGCTCATCACCTTCTCTGCGCCAATACAAACGGGACAAATCATTATTACTCCCACAGAGACCTTTAAGTAAAACTCAATGCATCCTAAGTTTTTAATTGACGAGGTCAGCATTCTGATTGATGCTGAAAACGCTGTGGTCACAGCTCAAGGTGAAGTACCTCTCTTCTAGAGCCATAAATACGAAGAAGCTGTTAAGAAATGGATCAAGGGCTATCAAAAGAACCTAATAGCAGCAGTCAAGCAAAAGCTCATCTAGATAAAGCTTTATGAAATAGTATAAGTATTTGTGAATTCTTAATAATTTTAGATGCATCTTTGATTGAGAAAATTCCATATGAGTATACCAGAGTGGGCTACAAATTTATTTACGATCTCTCTGAAAAGGTTAAGTTGACTAGCGACTACCTCTAACTTGAATTTGAAAATGAAGTAGAAGGCTTAGATCATGGAGACTTTTCTGATTAGCTTCGCATTGTATAATCAGAGTTCAGTGAGGTTTTATTTAAAATTTACTTCCCTTCTTTTAAATGAGGAGAAGGAATGGAAGCAAGACCTCTAAATGGTTTTTGACGAGAACTTCATCAATCACTTCTTGCTGATACTTTACAACGACAACAAAGTGTTTAGTTTAAGGGATTTAGCGTTGAAATTGGTGCCTTATTGTTTTATTTACATCTTTATTGCCTAAAAAGTACTAAAATATCGCATTGTAGATGTCTAATCTCTTCATGACAACGAGTCTTTATCCAGTGGTGCCCAAATTACTTCAAGAATTCAACCATGGACAGCTAGTAGATTTGAGATGTGGACTTTCTAAGCAGTTTTTGTCTGAAAAGTTCGAGTCAGACGATCTGACCTCATCTCAGGTATGGTTCAGAGAAGGAAACCAAATTGACTTTGGAGCTGCATTTGGTTGCGGAGTATTTGTATACACTGGCAAATATAACCCATTCAGTCCTAAGCCACTCGAACCAAAAGCTCTGGAAGAACTGGAGGTCTTTCTTCTTCTAAACTTATTAAATATATTTTGCAATGCTGCTAATGAGCAAATAATTTAGGGAAATGGGTAGGTGAAAGTGGATTTCTTCGAGCATGATGTTCTTAAAGAAATGAGAGTCGTAGTGAAGGAAGGAAATTTTATGTTTGCTTTCTTAACTTGAACATTAATCAGATGAGAATATACAAAGGTGAGAAAGAAGTTCAGGAGGAGGAAGAGTACTACAAAAATAAGGCACAAGAAATGTTCAATCAACTGAAGGGTGACGAAGATAGATCAGGGTTTTCATTCATGAAGCACCCAACGGCTTTGACTTGCTTGGGAGTGAGACCTTAGAACCCTCTAGTTGAGATAAAAGAAGGATATATTAGGGCAAGCTATGACATGAAGATCACCCCAGCTGATCATGATTGCTTGTTCAACAAAGTCACTAGACTTCACTGATTCGCGATCTAGATTAAGCAAAGAGTAATCAAGCTTTATACGTGTCAATTTATTACTAGATTTTAAGTTCTTAATGATTTATTAACAAATTATTAAATTCTCAACAATATTACTCCTGCTATTGATTTTCATCGTCATCTTCTTCTGCTATCTCGTTTTCAGTCTTGGCTATGATGATTTCTTTCTCAACAAAATAATATATTACTCATTTAAGAGAGTTATCATACCTCTAGTTCCAACTCTTAGTGAATGGATGTTGCTCTACTATAAGATTAGAGTCTTCTCATCAAACATAATCTGCACGAATGACTGATCATTGAAAGAGTTTATTAAAGCCTGGTTTAAAAGCAAACTCATTTTAATGCTTTAGTCCTTGTCTAAGAAAGCCTGATGAGTTTGAGTGCTCTCTTCAAATAGATTTTCCAAGTCTATTAATTTTACTGCTGTGCAACCTTAATTTTGCGAATAGAGAAGCACTACGAACTCTTCTTTGCATCTTCCAGTCTCTCTTACATTCAAATATCAAGTTAAACCTCTTGTTTGTATTTTTTATTAGAGAAATAATTGAAGGAGTTGAAATGATACTTTCCCTCTTGAATACAAAAATCTTAGGGGACTTGTACAATAGAATACGAGATTTTAGTACTCTTTCCTTTAACTTGTTTTGCTTTGAGATCTTGCCTCACAAACACAATACAGGTTCCCTTAATCATGTAGGCTGTATGAAGAAAGTCTTAATCTGAGCACAGCTTACCAGAGATCTACTGATCTAGAACTTGATCCTTCGATTCATCAAAGTAACTTAGTTAAGTGTATCTGAAGAATGTTTTTTTAATTAATTACAATAAATTTATTAAAGAATGGGCTAAGAGTTTCAAGGGGCTTCTTCATTTACTTTTTGACAAGGTCTTGTACTCTCGTAGTTATGGTCTTAAGAGGAATGACAAAAGATTCTTGATTTGAATTAGCTTGTTGTGAAGTGAATGAGTCTGGTGAATTACTAGGCAGGTTAGCATTTTAAATGTCTCGGGTCTGCGCGTGACCTTAGTTGAGTCTATTTGAAGTTGTGTTGCTCCCTCTCAAAATTTAACTTCCTTAGAAATCATTTGAAGCCATATTGGAGCGGCGAGTTGTCCTTCTGTTAGAGGCAGTTTACGAGCCTGTTGGGATTGAGGTTTAAGAGTTTAGATTGCTAACTTATTGAATGTTTACTGCATTTTGTGTTTGCTGTTCTCTCAAAATCTGTCTTTAGTTCATCTTTTACTCTTCCTCCTGAATTTAGAGACACCTTATTGACTTTACAAGGTCGTCACTACCAAATCTAAAATTTACATTATAAGGAGATAAAGAATATAAATCTTTCGATTGCTCATTAATTTTTAAAACAAAAAAAATTAAAAATAAATTTACTATACATTTAAATCCTTGAACAAACTAATTTTCTTAGTCAAGAGGGAATTTAAATTAGCCCTCCTCTAGTTGCTTGGAAATGTGGTTGAAGAAGAAAATAGAATCTCCTTTCTCAAGATAGTCAATGAGTCTCTGTTGATTGTGAGTCATTTTACTTAGATGGCTTTTTGAATTTTCAGATTCTGCTGGACTAGTTTGTTACTAGTTATGAATTTGGAAGAGAGGGGTTTCAGCCACTTTGAGAGTCATAGTGTTGCAATAGACAAGGAAGTTCCTGAAATCAGTTCTTGACTCTATTATATTAGTGTGAAGGATGTGGACTTAGTGAAACATGTAGCTCATGAAATCTATCATCTTGGAGATCAGAGACTCATTAAGAGCAGATAAGTTATTCAGATTCCCTGAAGCTTGCTAGCTGGAATTTTAGAAGACCAAGTTGCTCGCTTTGACTTGGCCTCTTAACTCCGATAATCAAAACAAAAATAAAATTTATAAGAGAAGAAGCACTTTTTCTATTAGAGGGATAACTTTATTCAGGATTTCATCTTCAAAATATGAAAACACTTAGGCTGACTACTCATCTAAGTTATGCAGATATTTTAGTGTTGTAAAGTGTTTATTAGAAGTATTTCAAAAGTTGATTAGTCATCTTGCTCCTCACAACTAAATCCTTGAACTAAGAGGTTATTAAATTATCCTGTGCCTTGATAGAACCTTACTTTAGCTCCTCAAAATAATAAATAAAGTCTTAGTAAAATCTTAGAGGCTAATTTCATATCAGATTAAAATTTGGAGAATATAGCCATGTAAGGTGACATCATAGAATTCAAATGAGAGACCAGAATATTTATCTCAGGAAGATTATGAAGCAGTTTGAGTAAATCATCTTACTGTAGGACTCGTGTGGATATTATTCTAGTGTCAACATTCACTGCAATTGTTCCTTAGTGCTCACCTTTGTTGTTCAAAACATCTGCTAGAACAACTAATTAATCACATGATGTAGTAGAAGAAATGCTTCTTGCTCTTAGCGAAAATGAGTTTGAAATTGTGGCAGCAGGCAGTAAACTTCTGATGCTAAACTTAGCAATAGGAAAGAAGCCTTGGTAAATAATCTGAATGTTCATGCCTGAGTCAGCTGCAAAAACAAGCAGTGTTTTATCGCTTTTCAACACGGTATCAAGGTAATTGAGTCTTGCAATAATATTCTTAGGTGCTTTTGAATCAATTTGGGCTAAACCTTTGACATGGAGAGAGCTCATGTCACTCATTACTTCAGCTCACTAAAATTTAAATAGCTCGCTTGTACTAAATGGCTTCCTAGCAACACAGAGTCACTATTTCAGGACTCACATCCTCAATCTTCTCATCGAATATATAGTTGTTCCCTTTTCCGTCATTCTCAAGTACTCCAATTGAGCCATCTTGGTATCCCACTATAATCTGTTTTCCATTTGAAGCGATCTCAATGGCAGTAGGCCCTGCTTTCTCTTCTTAAACCATGACTTTCTGATGCTTGAAGCCAACTCTATGACTTCTATCATTTTATCTTTGTTCGATATCAAAGCGAACATATCCATAGTCTTAGACCAAAATATCTAAGGGTTCTCATGTGGAACTCTTATCCTTTCAATAATCTAAGCTGGTTGCAAAGTAATATTTTAGCTTGGATCGAATCCTCTACCCGCCATCATCTAATTCATCATTTTAATACTTTTCAAATTTAAAATTCATTTTGAATCTTATATGAAGCTCATTTCTAGACTTAAGATTATTATAGAAAGCGAAAATATAAAAACTAGGCAAATATATCAGACTTGAGCTTATCTCAGAATACTTTTCACTAGTTACTTCTAGTGGACTGAGGATTGAACTTTCCTGAAGTTCTTCTTGAATTAGGCTTTTCGAAGTTTTATCCGTTACCTATTATGATTACAGAAATTTCTGAAACATATTAAACTTAACTTATCTCATAAATTTCCTTTATAAGGTAAATTAAACAAATATTAAACTAGAACAAGTTTATATATTGAACATAAAATGATGTTGGTAGCTCCTTTAGAGAATTGAACTTAGTTTGGATTGACTTGCGAATAAGAGTCTGCCTGCATTATATTCTACTGCATAATCCTAGGATCAGAAGGAAGAGGATTCCTTGCTGATTAAAGTGGAAGCTGTGAGAGTACATTTGAAGGGAGCATTTTAAACTTCGTTGAAATCTGCACCTGACTATCTTACTACTTCAAATTTTAGAGGAATTTATTTTGCCCCATCTAAGAACTAGCAAGAGTAGAGTTATAGTGATTAGACTGTTGCTATTGCTCTAATGCTGCCCTTTATGCTGCTGCTCAAAAATGTAAATAAACTCTTATGATGTCTAGATTTTCATGGCTCTTAGAAGAGTTTAGAAGTCTCTTGATGTCTTCACTCGAACTGTAATTTGCAGCCAGTCCTCCAGTGGCTTGGTGGATTCTTGAGGAGATATCAGAAGAGCCGAAACCACCCATTCCTCCAAAATAATAAGCATAAAATTGCTAGATTATGTGTAGTGAGTTGAATTGACTGGGTACTGATTCTATGAGGTAGTGCAGTCATTGTTAGATATGTTTTCATTGGGCTAAGCAGCATTAGTGTACTGTTACTTTTTCTTGCTGCTATCTCCTCTCGACGAGAGCTTCCCGTTGACCTTCTAAGTAGTAATTCTCTTTGAGTTTTAGTTATCAACCATTAGAATAGAAGACATACCTGCATTTGATCTTTGGGTGTTTAAATAGCTGGGAGGATTCTACTAAGACTGTAGTATTTGAGAGGGCTGGTATTGCTTCTATGCTTTAATTAACTGAATGTCTTTCATCAAACTCGTAGGATTTTGGTTTAGTTGCTTTAAGAATTAATTAAGAAAAATTATAAGGTCTTGAGGTCTTTCATGCTCTGAGTGTTGCTGCTTTAAAGCATCTTGAAAGTGTTGTTAACATTTGACGTTGAAGTAACATCGCACTATACAAAAGATTTCGATTTAAATCAAGTATGCGAAATTAATTGACTATTCATTAGTTTGCTGTTGATTTTGATAAGTCATGAGAAGCTGCAGAATCTGCTGTTGAACGTTGCTAGTTGTAGATTAATGATGTGAGGGTACTTGACCTTAGTTCAAAGGAGCTGCCTTTTTTGACATATTGCTGCCCGAGCTCATTCTCTTACTTTCATTATTTTGATTGGCCAGCATAGCTACGGACTTCTTCTTATTGGTGCTTGATTACAAAGCACCATTATTGCTGGTGGCTCTGTGATGACTTCCTGTGAGAGATTTCTAACTTTAATGCTAGGAGTTCGCTTAGTTCCTTGACTGTTTTCCCTTGCTATTGTTTCTGGTGCTAGATAGATTTTGCTGTTAGAGACTCTGCTGTGATTGCATCATTTACTGCTATTGAGTGAAGGCTGAGTTGATTTTTGTAAGATAAGGGAGAGTTCAGAATGGAAGTAGTTGTCAAAGTTCCGATACAGGAATTACTGTTGAAGTTTTGAATTGGGAAAACCCCGTTACTTGTATTTCCCAACAAGTTTTATCGTAATTATTCAAAATGTATTGATAAAAAGATAACTCGAATATATAACTATATCCTTTGGCATCTGCACCATGGTTGGCTTAGAATTGATCATATCTACTGCTTTAAGCTTGTGCAAAATTATTGGCAGATGCACCACTCATATCATCAAATATCATCATATCCCCTGAGTTTATATTTCCCACTCTTCCTCTGCTACTCAAAAGTTGATGCACTACATTTTAGGATAAAAAATACAAAATCTTTGAGTGAAAGCAATTGGAATGTTGCTAGTTGATTTAGTTTTCTGAATTTTGATTCTCTTGGGCGTTTGGTTCTAGCTTTGATTATTTTTTGAGCTGGCTCTTTATTGTTACTACTGTGAATTTAAATATATAAATTGATGGGAAACTTGATCTTAAAGCCTTTTGCCTGCTTGGATGGTTATGCCTTGAGAGTGATATAGTTTGAAGAATTGCTATTAAAATGCTAACCAAGGTTTTGAGTGAGCCCTAGCATATTTTAAATACCAAAATTGGTGGTAGAAATCTTGTCTGGACTAAGCTTTTGAGATTTTTAAAAGCAACTTGAAGAATTCTAGCTGCTTAGGTAAGCCTTTGTTCTCACACTTCTGATCTATTTAGAATCGTTTCTATTCAAGTAGAGATCATTCGCAGATTAAAAACATTAAATTCTTATTGAATAGTGTTAGTCTTTGTATTAGATTGCCTGTTGTTGCTATTTTTCCTGGGCTGCGAGGTAGATCCTGAGCGAGGATTATTTGAGGCAGTTCTTTTCTTCTCTTGAGAGTTCGTGATATGGCGAGCTTATCTAGTTGTAGTAGGCTAGCTGTACGATGGTTAGAAGTTGTTTTGAGGATGACTAACGATTTGCTACTTCTCTCTGAGATGGTTCACTGCCTTGGCAAATGCAGTTTTGCTAAGACCGTATTCATTGACATACTTAGAATAGTCCCTCTGAATCTCCTCTTCAATCTTATTCAGCCTTTCAACGCTTCTCACATTACTTGCATTTGCAATATTATGAGGTTTCTAAGGTACTTGCTAAGTATTATACTCTGCTTAGTTGTATCTCTCATGAGATAGCTTTGATGCTAAACTCTATAGAGCATCATTCTTAAACATTTAGTTGTTATGGCCCTAACTGTTCTGCAAAGATTAAGGCTAGTTCTAAAATAGGGCACTCTTTGGTAAGTTTTGTTGCAAGAACTGAGGCTGAAGTTGTCTATTCTTATCTTTACTAAGTTCTCTAGATCCCACTGTCTCTGTCGCGCCACCTTTTACAGAGTTAGCATTCATGGTGTAGATCTATGTCTTTGTGTATAGATGCTCAATGGACTTGATGTGTTATCAATTTTCTAAGACCTCTGGATGAGACTCGCAGATTTGTTGTTTCCAGAGAGATTTGCCATGTTTTGTATCCCTTCATTATTTTGGAGCTAATCTTACTTATTTTGTTGCTTTAAAAATTAAACAAAGCAACTTGATACGTTTAAGGATCTTCTATTAAACTAGATTTGTCTTGATTTGCGTCTCTCCTGGTTTGCCACTTCCTGGAGTTTTAATTTCTTGCTATTATGTTGCTTTGTGAGGAGTGTGGCAGCTTTTTGCATTTCCATCAGCACTCTTCTAGGAACTGTGGATATTGTGAAGATTGCTTCTGCTTTAACTTCTTTGAAGACTACCTTAGCGAGAAGATGCAGCAGCGGTCTATGCATTTTAGTTTTGAACAAGTTTCATCATTTCACTACTTCCGTGGTTCATCTATTAACCCAATCCCTAGTTGTTTGGAAGATGTACTATTTAAGGTTGGCCATCTTACCCGCTAATAAAATTAAAGAAATAAAAGAACTAATGATCTTGATACTTGCTTAATTTTGAGCTGGCTAGTTGCTTATATTTTACTGGTTAGGGTAGTTATTGTAATTATACTCGTAAAAGTTTAACAAACATAACTGATAAATTTAAGCTTGTGATATTTTAAATAAAAAAAGTTCCTATCTTGATGGGGTAAATTTTGTGAGGTAATGATATTTGATGACGCTATGTTAATTATGATATCGCACTGCTTTTGTACTTAGTTCTAATCTTGCACAAAGTTGTTAATGATTAGATGGTTTGAACTTGATGGCTAATGTTATGTGACCTGCATTTGCTAAAGCTATTTATTTACTACCTACTTATGCTCTTGAAGCTCCTTTTAAAATAGATTTTTCTGTTCTTTCTCCTAACCACCATTTTTATTTATTACTTTAGCCTCCAACTGTTTTTATGGAAAACTATCTCTTCATTTTAAGTCTACTTTAGATTTAGAGCTTGTTGGTCTTTGAGAATCAACTCCATCGCTTAAGGTTTTGCTATTTTCAGTATTCAAGATTGTTGAACTCACTCCTGGCTATTAAACTGCATGCTATTGCTATTGAATGCGAGTCATCTCTTGATATTCATAGACCTGGGGCTTTTTTATTTACTGGCTGGATGAGGGTCTTTAAGACAGCTAACTCTTACTTTCCTCCCTCAAATGCAGGTCACTTTCAATTCTGAAATCCTATGTTGGCTGCTGCATTATAGATGATTATTGAATCAGAGATTGAGAATCCTTGGATATAAACTTTGAGATAAGTTCACCAAAGTCTAACTCGTGGAGAGCTTTTTTCTTATTTTACTTAATTTTAGCAGCATTTTCCATATTCTGCTATAAATGTTGATGAATGAGAATAGAGCTGTTAAGCACATGTTCTTGATATTGACTGTTGTTTATTCTTGAAGACATCATCGATTCAATAAATCCACTTGGCTAAATTTACGCAACTGAGTCAATGAACTTGGTGTTAAACATTCTATCTGTTGAAAATTGCGAGTAATTCGAAGAATTCTGCATCTACTAAGAGCTGAATCTATCTCTGTGCTTGGTTCTGTTTGGCTTCTCTCCACTCTACCCTAGTTAATACCCATCAGCCTCTTTTCTCTTTTTCTCCTCTTGTTCTTACAACAATCGTTACTTCTCGTCTATTATCTTTTGCTTTCTTTCAATGTTTTTGAAGAGGTACTTATTCTCAGGCAATATTACATAGTTAGGGAATACTTTTGCAAATTGCTCATAGAAACTATACATTCTTGGCAAACGCTGGATGGCCTCCAATTTGTTGTAAAAACGTCTTAGGAACTCGCTGATGTCATCATAGATCAAATAATCCTTGAAAACAGAGACGATATGAGTTGGTTCGTTGTAAATTATGTCATTTATTATCTTGACCTAGTAATACTCCATGCTCGTCAAGTACTTCTAAATAAGAAAAGTGTAAGAAAAATCTTGTTCAAGTTTATCTCTATAACATCTTTGCAAGATTTCGCTGATTCAATTCTAGAGCATTGTAAACTTGAGTCAAAGATCTTTTATTCATTACACAGTGGGCAGTCATGAGTGTTTTCAATCATTGATACCATATTCTAAGGAGCCTTAAACTTCAAGAGCGCGCAATACTTTCTATTCTTTAAACTGTCAGAGTGTTTTTTGTACTATATTCCAGCTATTTTTTGGTTACTCATTATAGTCTAAGCTTTTAATTCTTGTGCTGCTACCTTTTTGTTTGTAGTCATTAAGAGTTCAGTTTCATCTTCTAAGAATGATATCATCTTCTCTTCCTCTTAGTTGTGATAGTTTAAATTCTGGTGAGCTTTAGTTTCTTCTCTCGAATCCTGCTAATACAGAATATCAGAGTCTAGATTCTGAGGAATGTTACCAGAGTTATCAAGATTTGCGAAGTCCAACATCTTGCCTCTTAAAATTGGTTTCTTGTTCTAAGAATTTGTTTGCTGAGATAACTGCGCTCTGCTGTCATGAGACTTGAGAGACTTGGAAATCATATCTTAGCCACCAGTATTTAGAGACTCTCTATTGATGATGCTTATTTTCTTTTGGGTCTCCTGGCTATCTTGCTTTGTGAAAGCCCACTTTACAGTTTCAGAATTAGAGGGCTAACCATCAATTGGGCTGTGATCTGTAAGTCCCGAAATGATTGTGTTCTTCTTAAGTTATCGATCTACACCAAATCTTTTGTTCGAGTTGATTTCCTTAGCCGTGAGGTCGAACTCAGTGCAAGTGATTTACTTCAAGTCTTTTAGTTGCTGCTTTGAAAGGCCACTCTGCTTGCTGTTTCCTGTGCTCTGAGAATAAGCATTCATGTTACTTTAGCCTCCATAGAGACCTATTACCTGCTAGCCCAGAGAATTTGAATTAGAATTCCCATAAGCAGCAATATTCATAACAAATTAATACTCTAAACAGCGCTCATAAATCCATTTGGATGACTGACTCTAAGAGCTCCTTCGCTAATCAAATCACTTTCCTCTGATTTAGCATTTATACCATTGTGAGGTTTCCTATAGAACTCATCCGCCAAAATTTGCTGCTTCAGATTATGGATGTGCATAGGAGTGGTATCCTCATTTATGTTACCGCTACTGCTAGTAACTTCATATTCACTCTGCTTCCTATTTTTATTTTGGACTTATCCACCAATTACTCTGAACTCGAGATTCTTGTTGACCCCTTAATATTGGTCATGAATGTTCTAATGTTGATGAGAATTGCCCCTTTCGGTCTTTAGAGATTTGATGGTTGCTAAGTTCTTGACTGAGAAGTTATGCTAGAGAGCTTTAGCTTGATCTTAGTTGTAGTTATTGGTGTCCATCAAGTTTTGAGTGGAGTATTTATCTGGGCCGAAGTTTGAATGAAGTCCTCTTCCATAGTTAGTGGTAGATTAAGAACCCATGAGTACGGTGCTTCCACCGTTACTCTGCTGAGCTGGAGATATGTGATTGACTTCATTTTGACTGGTAGGTCTTTCTCTTAGGACTTGAGGACTCTCTAAATTTTAATTGGAGGGGAAGTTGTGAACTTGAAGAGGGTTTTATTGCTGTGTGTGGAGCATATCCCTGTGAGTTTTCATTTTTAATGACTGTTGATTTCTTCAATTACATTATTCCCAGTATACATATGAAAATAGCTTATAAATTAAAAATCGAAGCTATTTACAAAGTTTATATATTTATAATAAACCATCTAGTTATAGGAGTTTTAAATACAGAGTTAAATCAATTTTGCTGAACTATTTAATTGAAAAGTTGGCTTGTAAATAGTATAGATATTTTTTTTACAAAGTTCAATCTTTATTTGAAGTTGCTGAGTATTAAGGAATTTGAATTTAGGTCATTGATTATGATTTTAGAGTAAGTTATGTAAGTTAAATGAGAATAGTGATAATTGATCGGGTGGTATTTAATGCTTAGAATGTTTTCATTTCTAAATGAAAAATTATAAGACATTTAACAGTTTCAAAGGAAAGCTCAGTTTCTAATTCATTAAGCCTCCTCTTGATTTTGAGGGTTAGACCTTCTACTAGTAGTTGTAGTGCGAGGTCTCTTGATTCCTTAGTGCTCCCTCCAAATATAGTTGCAAGCCTTCTAGGAAAACCCTCTAAGAGTTTTAGTGTCTTTCCCATCATTGAAGCTCATTCAGACGTTAAGATAAATTATAATTTAACTTGAATAATTTGTGATGAATTGCAAGCATACCGATGGCCAATCCGAAGATAATGATCTAATATTTTATTTAGAAGAGTTAATTACCTCCTAATAAGGAATATGGAATGCAAGGTTTCTACTGTCTAGTATATTCCAGAATGACTCTAGTGCCTTTGGAAGAGTGTAGTAAGTTATTTCTACTCTCTTATGAGGCTGTTCAAACATAATTCCGAAGCCAGATATAATGGCTGAGAGCACATGGATTCGATCTATAAGTGAAAAGTTTAGTATCTTCTGTGACACCATTAGGATTTACAGAAGAGATAAGGATACTCCAAATTTAATGCTGATTATGGTTAAAAATGACTTACTTATAGACATATGTTTTAAGTCTCCCATATAGCACTGAACCATATGAATCGACATCACAAAGCTAGTCAGGAAAAGCACTGACCTCAAAATATTAAAGATGAGTTTGGCGATTGTGTTAACAGGACTAGAATAGATATAAGTAAGTGAAGAACAATATTACTTTTGGCGAAGCTGTTTAAGCTTAAAGATCAATATTGGAATGATATGAATTGGCAAGTTAATTTTCAAGAGGGACATGAACACCTTTTGA
Source organism: Tetmemena sp. SeJ-2015 (assembly GCA_027382625.1). Taxonomy (NCBI): domain Eukaryota; phylum Ciliophora; class Spirotrichea; order Sporadotrichida; family Oxytrichidae; genus Tetmemena; species Tetmemena sp. SeJ-2015. Next base: position 67,337 of record JAJKFJ010020648.1, on the reverse strand, counting down.
GTTTTGAGGAGCATTCTATCGTTACAATTGCCATAAAGATGATAGCCATGGCAGCTATGCTTTATTCCAAACATCATATAGTCAACTAACTCAGTAGCAGCCTTCTACTCTTGGCCAATATACTTAAGGGTCGAAATTGAAGCCATTGTAACTTTATAATTATTGTAAAGAATTCAATATAAGCTTGGTTTAAGTTTAAAAATTACAAATTTGATTTTAATCAAGGAAGATATTACTTTGAAATATAGATCTTTTATCATAATCTTATAAAAACTTTGAAATATTATTACCTTCTATAAGCTTATGTGGATTCTCTAATTAAAAAAAGATGCTCTTATTCCTTAATAAAATTCTATTGTAGAATATTAATTAACAATTATCTCAGTTGACACGACTTCAAACGACGTCATATCCTTATAATCATTACATTTTTTCAATATATGATTCCTGATCCCTCCTTCTATCTAAATTTAAGAACCATGTAATGTGTTCGCTGTGAAAGCCTACGACCACATGCAGAAGAAAGCTGCCAGCCGAATAGGGATATTAAACACGTGGCACCCCGCACCTCACACTCTGAGCAGAAGCCCCCGCTTCTGCAGACCATCCAAAAAAACCTAAAAGGAGAAAAAAAATCCGGTAGCTTCGGACCGGGAGCAAGTCGCTGCTCCGTAGCGTCTGGCTTCGCTGTCCAACTGCATGACTGAGTGTTTGCCCATAGATCTCGTCCTCCACGCCTACAGGATAGGAGGTGAGTGGGAACCACTCACCTTTGATTATCTCTCCAGTGAGCAGCTCACCACCTTCCCCAGGGCTTCGGCTGCCATTATCCCTTGCCTCTTTTAAGCACTCACCCACCAGCCAATGGATTACCAAACCAGAAAGCCTTCAGGGAAAGGGCGACCGGTGCCTAGTGCCGGTCGTGTGCGTCCTGAATTTTAACTTTCTAATTTAATAATACGTCATATCCTTATAATCATTACATTTTGTCAATATATGATTCCTGATCTCTCCTTCTATCTTATCAATTAACGAACTCATGTTTGCGTTACGCTGGCAAAGCCTACGACCAACCATGCAGAAGAAAGTCTGCCACCCCTATCAGAGGAGTTGTGAAGAGCGCTCTCGAGCATGTTGAGCTTCCAGACACCTTTGTTTGGAACAACGTCAACGGCACCAACTATTTAACCAACATCAAGAACCAACACATCCCACAGTACTGCGGTTCATGCTGGGCTCAAGCTGCTTCTTCTTCCGTCTCCGACAGAATAAAGATCGCAAGAAATGCTCAGTTCCCTGACATTAACATCTCTCCCCAAGTTGTTATCTCCTGCTCCATGAACGACGATGGCTGCCACGGTGGTGAGGCCATCTCAGCTTACGAGTTCATGCACAACAATGACATCACTGATGAGACCTGCTCAATCTATCAAGCCAGAGGCCATGATAACGGAGTTGAGTGTGCTCCCATTAACGTTTGCAAGAACTGCGAGCCAGGCGCTGCTTGCTTCGTTCCAGACGAATACTACACCTACAGAGTTAACGAATTCGGCCCTCTCAGCGGTGAGTAAGCTATGATGCAAGAAATCTATCAGAGAGGTCCTATTGCTTGCGGTATCGCTGTTCCCGACTCTCTTGAGTCCTACACTGGAGGTATCTATCAAGATACTACTGGTGACCAAAACATCGTTCACGATATCTCTATCGTTGGATTTGGTGTTGAGAATGGAGTTAAATACTGGGTTGTTAGAAACTCATGGGGTTCTCACTATGGTGAAAACGGATTCGTGAGAGTTATCAGAGGCATTAACAACATTGCCATTGAGACTGACTGCGCATACGCCGTCCCTAAAGACACCTTGTATATATGCCATTGCTCTATATCTTGGTAGTCATTCAGAAGTTAAAATTAACTTTCCATTACGAATTTGAATAGATTTTCTTGATTAATTTAATGTGACTCCTAAGCTTGTGTTGCTCCTTGGTTTTATTTATGTGAAGCTTTAGTTACCTCTACCTTTGTTAGTAAGAGGTAGAGCAAAGGATTCATTTTGCAACCTTTATGAGTTTATGATTTGATAACTGTGATCAAGAGTTTGAGAGACTTGTTCTTAGTGAGAATTTACCTTTTCCTTGAGAGACTTATCATTTGACTTAGAGAATAAGTTTATTTCCTTGGGAAAAGTTATCTCATGTAATTAATTAAAATGTAACTTAGCGAGGACTCTTTGATCAGTAATGAATCTGACTAGAACTTTTGCTTTGTCTGTCTTGGAAAAGTGACTCACATCAAAGTTATCTTACTTGACGAGAATATTCGTAGCTAGTACACAATCCATAAAAATGTCTTGAAGAACTTGATTTTGTTTAACCTCTTGGACCTTATTCTGATGTTGAAGCAAAACTTTAATCTTTGATTTCAAATGTTTCCTCTCCTTTTCAAGAAGCTAAACCTTCTCTTAAAGTTTGATTATTTCTTCTTTAGGATCTAAGGTAATTTTAAGCATGGATGCAAATGGAGAATTCTCTCTTTGAACTTAATCATCTGTGGAAGTTTCATGTTCGAGTTTGGATTGAGAGTTATCTTGGTAAGTTCTCATCGTCTAAGACGTTTGAATTCTAGAAGAGTCAATAAATGAAGCTCTGACAACATTAATTTTAAAGCGAGATAGATTCCTACTTTAATTTATATTTCCAAAGACGTTCGAGGTATGATTTGTTGAAAGATCTAGTCCTCCGCTATTACTTGTGGTCTGCTCCTTTTTCTCCTCTTATTCAGTTTCTTTCACACTTTCATCTTAATCCTTTCTTATTAACTTGGAAGAATTTACATCTTAAGACATTCTTTTTAATTTCATAAACCCTCATAAATATATTGATTGCATTTATAAGATGTAAAGTATTTTTTAAAGAGTATAATTTATATGATAATATAGGCTTTATTAGATCTACTGATTTTGTCTTTTCTTTCAGATGAGAGAGACTTCCTATTTTAATTTTCCTGGCTTTAGGATTCTTGCACCTTCTAAAATGAAGCCCTTTAGTTATTGAGTTTTTGGAGTCTTCTTTTGTATTTGTATTGAATATCTGGGTCTTTTAGTTTATCAATGTGCTAGCCAACACTCTATTGTAGTTCTTTGTAGCTACTGTGTATTCTTTGAAGTACTAATTCTCAGTTTAGCTTTTATCCAGTTGCTGTCTCATCTGTTTATTTCTTTCCTCAAAATTAAACAGAGTGACAGTCATTTGAGTGAGTTCACCCCCTAAGCCAAGCAACGGTTTCTTCAAGAAACTGTATCCGCTCATCTCTTCTCATTTGAGCGTACTCTGCTGATGACTTCTTATTAAGCAGAGATAAATCAAGTTGCACAGCTTGCATATGCTCTTTATAGGATACGAGAAAGTCTTTTTCCTAGTTGTGGAGCATGACATTATGAATGTCTGTGAGATGAGTGAGGAGGGTTTGTATTTTTAAGTAAGTTGAAGATATTAGTCTGTGGCTATTAGTGTCTTAGGAGTACTTTTGTGTGAATTAATTGGCTATGAGGGAGGCATCTTAATGCTATGATAGTCTTGTTGATATATTTGTTTAGAGAGATCTCTTGAACATAGATATGTTACTCCTTGCTGCTGTTGGCGTTAAGTGAACATAGGGGCTTCTTTGTCAATCAACTTTTAGTTTCTCGAGCCATGATTTTCTCCTTTTTGGTCACTCACACTCACACTGTTTTCATAATATATTTAATAAATACTATGACTTTGTTTAATGAATTAAGATAAAAAATTAAAACAAAGATAAATTTATTGATCCTTATTTTAAACTAAATAAACTTTAGAAACGACAATATATATTTTGAACTTAATTATTTTATATTTTAGTTTTTGTGTGAGATTTGCTATCTAGCAGTGAGTGACTATCTGTTATTTTAGTTGCTATTCTGAAAATGATTATGGATTTGTTAGTCAATATGTTGTATTTCTCTTCCTAATTACTGAATATCTTGCTTGAAGTCTGCTCTTTTCTTTTTATCTGTATCTTACTGTTCCTGCATTACAGAGGAGTCAGATGAAAGAAGTTAGGATGGAGAGCCACTCGCAATATAAGTGCTTTACAATTTCATTAATCCTTATTATAAATAAACATTAATAAGAATTAAGAGTCACCAACAATCAACTTACTCCAACACTCGCACGCATGATCAACAAAGATCAAGACAGATTCAGACTCAAACCCATCAATTCAAACAACGAGAAAATTAAAGTTCACTATTTTACATATTAAAATCACCATAGAGCAAATCCAAGGACAAAATCCATAGCTCTTCCTAACGAATTAAGATAAATAGAAAGACCAAAAAGGCAATAAAGTGTATCTCAATATACAGCAAACTCACAAATCAGTAAGTAATTCCATTTCTATTCAATCAAATTTAATAATTAAGAGTAATTTCAAGTCTAGAATAGTGAGGAGGATGAAGACGAGTCAAAGCAAAGGGCTACCCAGAGAACAGCCGCTTCTTAAAATCAGCAGACTATGGAAACCACTCATGAAGAGTAGTCTAATAATCAACAATAACAGCAGCAACCTAGGAAAATGTCTAATCAAGTACAGACTGCCGCTGCACATGAAAATTCTAAAAACCCAAATACACTATAAAATGAACTAGTGTAAACGTAAATTCAGGAGTAGCGGAGGCATTCCAAGCATCCTTCTTCAAATTCACTACCTGAAAAATTGAGTATCTTAATATTTTGTTGACAAGAGATTCATTTGAAACTATCTGCAAATTAGGAGATGGTTCCTATGGCAAGGTTTACTTAGTTCGCAAGAAAAACACTCTTAAGCAATATATAAGTTCTATATTTTATATGCTTTGAAGGTGTTGGACAAAGGGCACATAATAAAGCATGATAAAGTTGAGAGTGTGCATCGAGAGCGAGACATCCTCATGATAGCTAAGCATCCAAACGTAGTCCATTTGGAATGTACTTTCTCAGATGATGACTACCTCTACTTCTTAATGGAATATGTTGAAAATAAAAGTTTGAGTGAACTTCTTAAGGTAATGAGTAAGAATATCTGCAAATTTCAAACTTTTTAGAACCTTTGCCACAGGAGTTAGTTAAGTTCTATGTTGCTGAAATTATATCAGGACTAGAGTTTCTTCACTCAAAAAATATCACACACAGAGATCTAAAGCCTGAAAATATTATGATCGACGGCAAGTACCATCTAAAGATTGTAAGAGAATATATGAGGATAATTATTTTTATATAGACAGACTTTGGAGACTCCAAGAAGTTTAACCGGGAGGAACTATAATAGATAAGCGAGGAATATATAAGATAAGGATCTGCGAGCCATGTAGTTGACTTCGACGATAAATAAAACGAGACTAAGAAGATGAGGGGTACCTTTGTTGGTACACCTCTCTATGTGTCCCCTGAGATGTTGGATTCTAACCTTAGTGGTCCTTTCACTGATCTGTGGGCTCTGGGATGCATGGTTTACTAAATGCTTACTGGAGATGTTCCCTTCAGAGCTAACTACGATTACATAGTTTTCTAGATGATCTAGGAGAGGACTCTAATATTTCCCAAATATCTTTCAATGGAAGCGATTGACTTGATTGATAGACTGATGAGTTTGAATCCATTTGAGCGTTTGGGAGCAGGGTTTACTGAGGACACAACATATGATGCGCTTAAAAATCATCCATTTTTTAAGGGAATTAACTTCAATAAACTTAGCTAAACATCTCCGCCAGTTCCTTTGGAAAGACTTAAATCTGCTTTTAATCAAAACAAGAATTCACCTCCTATAGATCATATTCTTATTAAGTGCAGACTTATAATGAGTTTATGCTAAATCAGTAAATACAATCACCAATAGAGAAGGTTATTCTTCTCTAAAGAAAAATCTAAAAGTTTTAGTTTTATTTTTATTTTTTAATAATTTCTAGAAAGAAGTTAAGATATATAATTGATTTTTTGGACAAATTTATTCTAAGTTTCTATTTAAAATATGTCTATAAAAAGAAAAAAGACATATTTAGCGATGATGAAGAAGAGGAGAAGGAAGATAATGTGGGAGATTTAATAAATGACCTAAGTGCTATAAGTGGAAAGAATGCTAGTCCATACGGCAACAACTTTCTTCATAAAGTTCAACATCTGGAATTTGAAGAAGCCAAAGAATAAATAGAACATGAGAAGATAGATTAGCTGGTCAAGAGCGGGACAGTTTTTAAAAAGAAAGGAGTTATCAGTAACTTAAAGCGCAGACTAGTCCTCACAAACCAGCCAAGACTTTACTATCTAGATGACAAAGAGCAATACAAGGGAGATATTCTCTTAAGCAACTCTATCAGAGCGAATTATAAAACCTCCGACAGATTCGATATAGTATGCTCAAAAAGTGGAAAGACTATAACTTATAGAGTCGTTGGGGAAGATGCTTAGATTTGGGTTTCTAAAATCAATAGAGTAGAAAATTTAATTAAAATGGGTATTGCTAAAATAATAAATGGAGAGTTGCTAGTTCGTGGCAGTTTAAATCACTCAAACGCCCTATGAACTATAGCTTGTTCGATAGATTATCAAAAATAAATGTTAGATTCTTCTTTGTCCATCTTCAGAGCACTTCTTAGCAGCAAAATATGATACATATATTATCCTATAGACAAATTATGTCTTCTATTAAAACTTGTGTCGCTTAGAACTCTGAATTGAGTACTCCCACACAAAAATTGCATGGATATAAAATTCTTAGAATTCCATGCTGATCGAATGATTTAATTATAATTTAAATTGGGCACACTTTACCTGTACAGTTTAATTTACTATATAAATTAATTTCATTTTCCATTAAATTTTTGCCATAACGTAATTCAAGAGCACATCAGGTGAATAGCAGATAAGCTTTAATATATTAAAATATGCTTAACATCTTCAGATTATTGTCTGAAAGATTTGCTCGTGTTTGTGATAGGTGGGAATGAAATCATATACTTAAGATATTCTCTTTGAGCCACAGCTTTAATTACTAGGTAGTAAACTAGATAAATAAATAGTGGATCCAACCGTAAATTATAATAATTTATCATGAGAAAAATCTCCCTTGCAGTTGCACTCCTTCTTGGAGTCGCCTACGCTGGCAAATCAAAATTCAAACTTATACATCTATCAAAGTTTATAGATGATTCTCAAGACACCTGGACTACTAGGGCCGTTCACAAGACCACAGATACAGAGAAAAAAGACCCAAAGAACGATAAGTACTCCAAGAACGGACCTTACCCTGTAGGCATGAAGGACGACTTCCTAGGAGGCAGCAAGCACGCTTGCCGCAGAGTCACCAAGGCAGCATTCAAGACCGGTCAAAAGAAGACTGAGACTATGCCTTGGGATGAGATTGACGCTTCAGCTCTCCCCGCCGGCTGGGACTGGAGAAACGTCAATGGAACCAACTACCTCGGATGGTCCAAGAACCAACACATCCCCCAGTACTGTGGATCATGCTGGGCTCAAGCCACTACCTCCTCTCTTGGAGATAGATTCAACATCCTCCTCGGAGACAAGAACCCCACTCCCATTGACTTGGCTGCTCAAGTCATTGTCAACTGCCAAGCTGGTGGTGATTGCAACGGTGGAGACCCATCAGGTGTCTACGAATATGCTTATGAGACTGGTATTCCCGATGTCTCTTGTGAGCAATACGTTGCTAAGAACCTCGACAAGGACTCTTGCGACGCCATTGATATCTGCAAGGACTGCAGAGGTCCCCCTCCCGCTGAAGGTGACGACGGTCAGTCAAACTGCTGGGCTGTTGACTACAAGAAATACTTCGTTAGCAACTACTACGGTCTCTCAGGCGCAGACAAGATGAAGGCTGAGATCTTCAAGAACGGTCCCATCTCTTGCGGTATCTCCGTTACTGATAAATTCGAAGCCTACAATGGAGGTATCTACTCTGAGTCTTCTCTCTTCCCCATGATCAACCACGAAATCGCTGTTGTTGGATGGGGTCTTGATGAATAGACCAAAACGGAGTACTGGATCGGCAGAAACTCTTGGGGAACTTACTGGGGAGAGGATGGATTCTTCAGAATTCAGATGCACGCCAACAACCTCGCCATTGAGGACGACTGCACTGCTGGTATTCCCTCATTCACTAAGGCTGCCAAGGAGCAGGCTCTTATTCAGTGAGTTATCATTTGAGTCGATGAGTCTTGCTAGGCTGTGCAAACAGTATAGTAGTGAATCGAAAAATCTATCTTGCAATCATAATTTATCAAAGTTTAAATATAATTTTCTCTCCACCTAATTCATTCTATTATAATAAAGTAAAGATATATAAGCTTCTTCTGCCTCACTCTTTCTAATATATCATTAGTTTTTATTAAGTTTGCTAAATTATAATTTTAACTAAGTTTTTAATGGAAGTGATCTCAGTTGGCATTTATGTGTCAGGCAGTCCGCAATTAGTAGTTGGCTCTGAACCTTATCCCTTCAAGCAAATAGTGCAATTGTCTGACTAAGCTCTGCACATTATTCACTCTCAAGCTAGAAAGCCTGCTAATAATTGTGCATCTCCAATCGTTCTAAGCGATTCTAACTAAACCTTAGCTTATTACGAGCATGTTTTCAAAAACTAGAAAGAAGACAACTACATAATTATGCTGGCTACTTCCACTTCCAACCCACTCATGATTATGGAACACTATGCTCCTTCAATCTAAGAAATTCTGAAGCAAGCAACGGGCCTAAAATCCAACTGCAGTAGCGAGCAGCTTATCAAAAGCATTAATAAAAATTCACTTGAGATTGAAAATTGCATAAGAGACTTAATTGGTTGTCTTGATCAAAGTGTGAGGACAAAGAACGGGGGTGTGAGTTTCTAGAGACTTAACACGAAGAAAGTAACAGACTTCTTTGAGCTTAAATTTGCAGACATTCAGAGTGTAAGCAAGCAGTTATTCATTAAGTGATATATAAGTATAGAGATACACTCAGAGGATAGAATCAATGTCATAGCTACAGTATTCAAACATTGAAATGAAGTCATAAATGCAGAGCATCAGTTAGGATATCAAAATAGACACTCAGCAAATACAAGAAATGAAGATGCAAAGACAAGAGTCTAAATAGTAGTCCATTCATAAATCATCTAATTCAGAGGAAGAAGCTAAGTAAAGAGAAAGTTAAAGATAGGATGCAAGATCACAACCGAACACATAGAAAAGTCAGACACTCAAAAATTTGAAAATTAATGGAACATGTCTTGTAAGAATTTTACAGTTTAAAAGTTATAGGAAAGACTTGAAATGACTATGGAAAATCAACAAATAGCTAGGGCTGATTTATTGAAAAATATTTTTTGCTTAAACGATATTCATATTGATTTTTATTCATGTATAATTGGATAAATTACTCTGCTAAAAGAAGGACAAGTCAACTTACAAGTACCCATAGATGCACGCTTAAAAGTAGAAGACGATCGTTGGCATGATCGTCAGAAGTTTCAAATCATGAAAAATCCCTCTTTGAACATCGAATACTCTCAATAAGTAGCAGCCCATACTTAGCATATTTATTAAATGGAGCTAACTCAGCAATAAACAGTGGTGCTTCAATATAAGATGAATCCCTAACTTTTAAAAGAGCTCCCTATTATTGTGATGTGGAGTTAAGATAAGTCTACTGGTAAATTGCATCTGAAGTATATGATCAATAAAAAGTACAAAGGTCTCTCTTATCTAGTATTCAATCTGGGAGATAACCAAGATGCAAAGGCATCTGAGATATAAATAACACAGGAAGAGTTTAAAAAGCTCAAAGGTTAACAGCAATTTTTGAAAGTGGATAAGGAATAAAAGAGCTTGAGATTGACAATCGCGAATATGAAACAGCTTCAGGGAGTTGTTGAGTTTGAATGTCAGACGCAAATACAAACTGCAGTAGTGGAATTGATGATAAAGGATCAGCTTTTGTCAGATCTAAATGGCGTAAGCTGCGAGATTACTTAAGATAAAAACGGAAAAATTCCTTAAACTCTGGTTGAGAGAACTAGTGAACTGATTATTAGAATTCAAAATAATTAGAGTTAGTGATGATATGTTTATTAGCTTAAATTACTAAATTAATTTATAATATAAGTAGTAATTTGAATTTAAATGGAAGTAAATAACCCCACCACCGAGATGCAACTTAGTGTGCTTCGTAAAGTAGATCCAACAGTCACTAAATTCCTCTTTGCTCAACCTTTAGCTCAATCTTTGAGAATGATGAAGCACCTCCTAGTGGATGCCGATGGATTATGAGGGAAGTCTTTACTTGTTGAGTGTTTAAATCCAGCATCGATTAATCCTTAGACAAGATACAAATTGATCCTCCTGAATTAAACTTACAGTTTATATTTATGAATAGGAAACAGAAGAAGGACTTTGTGGAAGGCTTCGATGATAAAACTGAATTCAAGCATAATTAGTAGTATATTTTCTACAAGAATAATTAGCCCTTGGATTCGGATATTGAATCTCCTGAAAATTCAAACTCGTCTTTGATGCCTTAGTCATTGCGAGTGATTTACTTTTCTATTATGGAGGAGAAGGAGCAATTATATAAGATGATAACTGAGACTATTTAACCTAAACTCAAGGCCAGAAGAGATACTGAGGAGAGTGAGAAAAGACAATAAGAACAGCTGAAAGAGTAGGAGCAATAGGAAAATTTCTTCACTAAAGAGCAAGTGAGAGAGACTCTAGTCAGCGTGGTTTCGGGTGATAAGTTTGTAGATATGTTTTACAACATGCTTTTGAAAAAGTACGGGCAACCTCAAAATAAGTGAGCGACAGACATGGGAAAGTAATGCGTCGAAAATTTATTTCTGCAAAAGCGGGCTGATTAATTGAGTATTCTAATAAGTTATTCTTAAAATTTCTTTCAATCTTCTTTCTTAAAGAGCAAGTTGCCTTGATTAAGTTTGCTTCTCCTTCTTTTTATTATATATAACTAAATAAGTAATTTAAAAAAGTAGTAGCATAAATTTATAAAATGGATTATCCCCAGTCTAATAGGTTGCTTTTGCATCGTAAATCACCCTCAAATGAGAAGAATGATAGCTTATTTTTGCCAGTTTAGACGAGACTTAAGAGTTTCTTCAATTAAGAGGCTGCTAAGATAAGTTTTAAGGAACTGCTAGAATAATGTGAGATTGACAAAGCTAATCCCAAGCAGGCAAGACTAACTAAGGATAGATTCACTATCCGGGTTAAGCAAGCACCAACTATGATCAATTACGCTATTGACAAGATGAATCAAGAAGGAGAAAGCAAATTCATAAGTGATTTGGAAAGGGGGAGGATTATGCTCAAGTTTTTGGAAAAGAGAAGAGGCCCCTTTGAAAATAGGGAATTCACGTAGCAGGTAGAGAGAGGGAAAGAAGAGAGTGAGAAGTAATTGTGTGACGTATTTAAACTCAAACTACTCCCTATGAACCCACAAATGAAATTAAAGGTTGGGCCTCCTTACTCATAGTAAGTGAGTCCATAGAGATTCATCAACTCAAATATTGGTCTCACTAAATAGAAAAAGGGCGAAAACAAACTTCCAATGACCAACTCTAATTTTAAAATTTAGATATCTGCTAGGGAACCAAACTCCTATTAAAAAGAGGAGGAGATTCCTGTATATCCCAAATTTAATTTGCCTTAAGGCAATAACAGTTCTGAATGGCTATTTCAGAATTCTTAAAGCTTAGAGAACTTTGTGGACTAAACATTTTTATCTTCCACTAACTCTTCTCGCTATTTTGAAGAGTCATTTGCCTAAATTAAAATAAAAGAACCTACAACTTAAGCCTCTAGTCCTCGGAATAGTAGTATAAATCTTAGATAAAGGAAAAAGGGACTATTGAATTACTAGAGTATAAGCCCAAGGCTTTTAAACGAGAGCACGAGTAGTGGTTGTAAATTAATTCTGCCATTGCTGCCCGAACTCAAACTAAATTCAAAGCAACCTTAGATTAACAAACTTGTGGCAAATATTATCTATTCCACAACTGACCATTACAACGAAGTTCATAACCCTTTGGGCTAGGAATTCTTGTAATAAGATCAACTTGAGTCTACACAGCACTCTGAATTTTTCTCAACTCCTTCTAATGCCAAGAAAAGATAGCACAAGCATAAAGAAGATCAACTTTCAAACAAGGATTTAAAAACTATTCTAAGATAAAGTCATAGTATAGAAAAAATTAATCATCACCCAACAAAGAGCATTTAATTCTTGAGAAATAGCCGAGATATAAAAAATAGTCCTGATAAATTTGAATAATCGTAGCAAGAAATTTAATTTCATAAATAGTCGATTTCCTTAGGAATAAGAGCTAGTAGAATGATCGGGTAAAGACTTTCTCTTTAAGATCGAGCCGAGATTTAACATAGAGAGCTAGAGGAGACCATTAAAGTTTGTGATAGCCTCTATGTGAAGAATAAGCAGTACAGAATGGACTAAGGATAACACAATAGGCAACTTCATAAAATAACCAAGAGAATTAAAACAAGAAAGAATAGTCACATCTTGGTAAACAGCGTTGATCACATTCATTGAACATTTAATCATTATCTTAATTCTATCATTCATTAATTTGCATTAAAAGTTATGAAATCAAATAAACTAGAAATAATATGAAATGGGAAACTGTATCTCTATTGTGAAGAGACTTTTCACTAAGTCCTCTAAACTTGCTGCTATTTTGAATAAATCTAGAATTTTCAACACTTATGAAATGCTAGTTGAGATAGCATCTATAGTATTCTTCAATACAGTGCCTTCAAGAACAAACTAGACTTTGCTGTGCGGTTTATTCACCTCCTAAGCAATAGTTTGCATCATAGGGCATATGTACATCCACATATCGCCACGAAAATTGTATTTCAGAAACTCAATAATCTTCAATCTAATAGCACAACTCTTCATACTTTTTAACCTGTGGATGACCAGCAATCGATTTCAAGCTGTGATAAATGACTGTCAAAACATTTGGAATTACTATTTTAAGTAGTATATAATTACTACACAAAGATTGGAGAAGAGGCTCCCTCAAACTAGTTATGCATTAACGTGTACATCTACTACGCATTTCTGATAGTTGTGAGTGTGTCCATGATTATCATTAGAGGCTTTGCTTTGCTCTATATGGGGAAATCTTACAAGTACTTACTCAAGCGTGAGGCAGAGAGACAAAGGAAAAGGACCAGGAGAATTGAAAGAGAGAAACGTATTAGGAGAGAGAAAAGAAGAGCACTGCAAAAGCAATTACTAGATTACAAAAATGAACTCTTTCAGAAAGAGGATGAGTTAATTGAAGAGATAGAAAATAGGATACAGGGCAAGACAAAGAAAAATGAAGATGGAGATAACGATACACTTAGACCAAGTGGCCCTGAGTTAGTCCCAACTGTAATAGGGAAGTGAATATAGTTAAGTTTTGTATCAATAATTATTCTTAAGAAATCAGCATTTTAAGCCTAATATATAAATAGTCATAAACTCACATAGCATGTTTTGCTTTATGCTTTGGGCGATAGGCGCTGCTTGCTTAACTTTCTAATAGCAAATTACCTTCATCAGAGCTATACTCCATATCTTCCTCATCTTCAATATTCATCATACCACTGGTTCTCTGTGAGCCATATGATTAAAACTAAAGTGCTGAAACCATAGGATCTTAATAAGTAATCTCATTACAGTAACCCAAATATTATAATATTGGCTATACTTAATTATAATTAAGGGTTATTAATTTTTCATGTTACTCTAACTCGGAGGTATAGTTGAAAGAATTTCCTCTTTGAAAATCTTTTCCTGATGGAAAGGAGTTTACATTTTATCAAGGCTGAGCTAATTTATAGATGAGTTAACTTGGAATGATTGTCTCTGCTAAGACAAACTTCCATTACTTTTCTATTAAACTGGACTCATTAAATAATTCGGAATTGAGTTCATCGAATTTTAATAGGCCAAATTTTAAGTTAGAGGAGGCTGTACTCTCATTTACTCAATTTATGTTTGAAGAATATCTTTCTAGTGAATAAAATTTTGCATATCATCATTGAACTTCAGCAGATTTTAAATAAAGTCTTATTATAGCTGCAAATTTATAAAAAAAGATAATTAAATTAATATTAAAATGGCAAAATTACTAGGTAAATAAAGTGTGTTCAATTTAAATAATTATTGCACGATTAGATTCATCAAAGAAAGACTAAGAACTTTTATATAAATGCAACTTTTGTGTGGGAGAGCGAAGTAAAGAATTATAAAAGACAAAAGTTGAGTAAAAGCTGATATTCAAGATTGAGAAGTGAGACTGCATCATATCTCGCTTCTGAGAGGCGCTGTGGAGATAATTAAAAAGAGACTCAGATTAATTTTTGATAAGCTATCAAAAAACTGAAGATCAGAAGATTATTTAGGTATTTTAATTACCACCATGTTGCAACTCCCTCTTTATTATTATAATCAATCATAGATTTTAATAAATTATATACTATACTCGTATGAATTTTATCTCTCAGTGCTTTGAGGGTTAGGTTAAAAGTTTAAAGGTTAATTAGGATTTCGATGAAGAGATTCACTATCTTGCAAGCCTTAAAATACAGAGCTTAATGTCGAAAGTTAAAATACCTCGCTGCATTAAAATTAATCTTGATCTGTATTTTAGTTGTATATAACTTAGTTCGTAGAATCTTTATGTTATAAGTTATTTTAATTTGTTTGAGTAGTTTACATAGCTCTCTCAAATTCATTTGTGAGGCCTATTTCTGATGTTTAAGTATTCTCCTTTTATTGTGGAAATGCATAGTAATCGGCTTCAATCTCATTTCCCTACTTCACGGCAACTTTAGAATTGATAGTTTGCTATTTAAACTATTTCTCTTTGTAAAATTCATTCAATTTCTATTTAAGGAGAATATTGTGATCATTAGATTTTGAATTGTTTTGATCTATGCTGCTATTAAGAGTATTTGAGCAGGTAATTATATTTGAAGTTGAGTTTTCTCTGAATGTAGAAGCTGTATTTCTTGTGATCTAACTTGGTTTTAAAATCTTGACAAAACTAGAGCTCTTAGGTTAATTTGAAATCGCTTAATTTGCTAAAGCTGAGTTATTCTCTTTTCCACTTGCTTGTTTAATCTTTATAATCTTGAGTTTTTTAATGGGCTAATTTTAGTTAATCCTTTAAGTTGATGACTCTCGAGAAAGATTTGTCTTGCTGAATGATGCTGAATCTATTTTTATTTAAACTTAACTTCTGTTTATATTTGAGATGCTCTTAAGTGCTGATGATGGAGCTGCTTGGGTGGTGTTCTATGTTAATGGAGTTGCATTTTTTGGAGTCTATTATATCTTGAGGTTACTTAAATTAATCATTGAATTATTGCGGCTGTTATTCATCTGTTATTTGGCAGATTATGGTCTTTTGTTCTAGCCTACTGAGTAACTTCTCTATTTCTTGAGAGTGCTTCATCCTTGGAGCTAGAGAAATTAAAAGTTCCTGAGAGGTTAATTTTGGTATTACTGCCCTCACACTTACTAAGTTTCTTGAGCGAAGTATTTCTGTCTAGTTTTTCTGGCTGCTTTGCGATTACTCTCTAAGCTTAAGAGGCTGAGTTGGATCTTTGTGAGAAGTAATTTTTAGTAAACATTTAAGAAGTACTATTGGGCTAAGCAACTTTCATTTACTAAGTCTGCTGCAGGTTGGTTTGCGGTTACAGAGGCTTTATAATGAATTTGGAGGAAGCACTCTCTAAAGGGGGTTTCATAGAACTCATATTTCTCTAGGTGTGAGGTGTCAAGATAGATGCTGGGGTAGCAGGCTAATTTGTAACAAAGTTATTATTGCTGTTGCCTGCTTTCATCTAAAGTGCCTTGAATTACGCCATTTACGAATAACCTCCACTCACTGGTCGAACTCCCAATCTCTAAGTCATGTGGTTATTACAAAAATCAAATTTTAATGCTAAAAATGATGGCAATGAATTAAAAAAAATTAAGTTGCTTTGCTTTAAATTATTTTTCTAATTAAATAAATGTGCAAATTATTTAAATCCTTTGCTTAATCCCAAAAATAATGCTTAAATACAAATTAAATAAAAAATAAGTTGGAATAGATTTTTCAATTTAAGTAGAGTAAAGTAAATTAAATCCCAGACAATATTATTGTTAGCGTTAAATATTTTCATGTTTAAATTGATGGTAGAATTGAATGATGAGTTAGAGTTATTTTGTATATTTTTATCGATGCTGTTATCTCTTGTTTAACTTAAAGTTGTATAGTAATTTTAACTAGGCTGCTCTTTTATTTGAGACAGGCTTGCCTCTTGCTGCTTAAAATTACTCATTAACGTATTTGATTCTCTTACAAAGTTACTTTAATAGTAGTTTTGTTAGGCTTAAGAACTATCAATGCTATTTTATTCCAAACTCTATAGAGATTAGTTCTAGTTTTGAGTATAGGCTTGTTATACAGAGCTATTATGAACTGAATTAAATTCCAAGTTTTAAGAACAAGTTTAAGACTTCATGCTATTTACTCCTTACTATGATGATTTTTACTTCGACTCAAACATGGATCTTTGCTGTTCTATCTTTTGTTTGAATTTCAAGAAGTTTGCATCTTTTTACAAGTTTTATTTGCTATCTAGTCTTTGTAAAGAGGAGTTCGATCCTAGATTTTATTTGTTGCTGCTTACAACTGAGTCTCTTCTTTGGGATTATGAGGACTACCTGCCTCTTTTTTGTGATGATCCATTCAACTGCATGTTCTGATTGAAAATACGAAATACGATATAATTAAATTCATCCTGGGAGGGATGTTTGAAGGAATTTATTAGCTGTACTTATTTCCTATATTGTTTTGGCTCTAAAACTATTGAGCGTAATCATCTTTGCTAGAGGAATCGTATTAATCGTATCCGTGAATCAACTAAGCCTCTAAGTTTTGATTGGAGTATTTCTATGGTCCCATCATCTTTGAATGATCTATGAATTATTGCTAGTAGTTCATTTTTAAATTCAAATTACAAACAATGATTAATAAAGATTCTATAACACTTAAATTGTGAAATAGAAAATTTATCAAAATACTAATCAAGATTTAGTGAGCTGTTCCAATTGAGAGAGCTCTTCATACATCTTGTCTAGTCTAGCCATTCTTTGCTAAGCATTCTTAAGTTGCATGCTTTTGTCCAGAGAAGTTGTCAATCCTGCAGCATGAGCAGGATTTCCTCCATAGGCTGAGCTATTCATAAGTCCGCTTGCTCCAAGCCTCGAATCGTTTGTCACCAAGTTTGCGTTTGATATTTAGGAAAGCTCCTTTAGGTTTGCTCTGTTCTAATCATAAGTCATCATACCTACTGATTCTTCGCCTTCTCTGAAAGTTTAAGGAGAAACTCCATTCAAATCAAAGTTGGGCTAAATTAAGTTATCAAATCAAAACTTACAGTATCAAAATCATTCATAGGCTTAGAACCATTTTTCTAACCTTGTATCTTCTAAGATCTACCTTGAGCATCTGATTATCTTTTTATATGAGAGGGCCTAATGGCTTTCTAATTTACAGGTCTTATATCTATACCTCCTCTGCTCTTTGCACTTTAACTTCTCTAATTACTCATTGACTATTCATCTCTTCTTCTCAACGGCTGTGATTTATCCTTATTTACTTGTTGTTATGACGAAATATGACTTTGAACTGATTTCCCTGTGAGATTTTCAATGTTAAGTGCTCCAGTAGATGTATTCTAAGTTAAATTGGTGAAAGCTAAATTTCTCTGAGTGGATGAAACTGCATTTTGATTCTACTACATCTCTTATGATGTTTTCCTCTTAAAGCTGTTTCCACTTTTTCCTCTATTAGATTTAGAATTATGAGGGGAGAGACTAGACAAGCTTTCTTGGCTGTCTCTTTTAATTCCAGAGCGAATGTATTTCTTCTGGGAGCTTTATAATGCAGCCTCATTCTTAAACTTCTGAGAGTATTTTCTAAATGCAGACTCATTAGTCTGAATAGACTGGTAGTCCTACTGGTTTTACTGGCTTGTATTTTTTGGCTAGTTCTAAGCTGTAGAACTAAAGTGGGAGGCATATGCACTTTTGCCAACTGAGTTATTGCTGACTTGAGATGGAATACGCTTTTAAGTGCTGTTCTTATTAGCTTGATTTAGTAAGTTTGATCTTTCTAATTTAGAATCTTCTTATTTGATTGGAGAGAGACTACGCATAATAGAGTTGTTAGACATATTGACAGATTGGTTTGACTTCATCACTCTCTAGTTATTTCTGCTGCTTTGATGAGATATAGGTGAGTGAGAGTATGCTCTAGATATGTGCTACTGCTACTTAACTAATCTAGACTCGCTAGTCTCAATCATACCTCTTAATTTTCTGTCTTACTTTTTCAATTAAAAAGTTACAAGTAATTCATGATATCCCCAATTCTTTGGATTGCGCGAGACAGTTTCATAGTTATTCTATTTTCTAGAGCCTTGAGATCCTTTTTCAAAAGTGATCTATGGCTTCCCTAGGTCTTTAAATTTTTTGTCAAGTTCTTTTAAATCATGGATTACCTTTCTTTTGAATTACTCTATATCCTTGAGGTCAGGTTTTTCAATCATTTCTCTCTTGAGTTCTATCAAAGCCTTCTCTAAGTTAAATTAAGCAGATTAAAATTTAATATTCACATTTTTATAAGTTAGTAGTTGACTTAAGGAAAGCGCTATTTGGATCTTTGTTTTCACTCAAGCTACTTAAGTTATTCTTAGTTACTGATGTTTAGAGTGCATTTCTCGTAGCAGGAATATTAGCAAGCAACTCTTGCATTTCATTTACTCTCTGATCTAGATTTGTGAAATCTAGGGCAATGTCTTTTGCCTGACTATCGAGCACTCCAAATATTTTGCTTTCGAAAGCAAACTCCCTTTGTTTTAAGTAGGAGTCGAGATCCTTAGTAAGAATTTCATTAAGCCTTCTTTCCATTTGGTCTAGTCCTTGATCTAACTTTGTACTCAGTTAATGAAGAATGAATAAACTACACCATTAAATTATTACAAAAGCTCTGGTTAATTGAAATTTCGAGAAACCAAATCTTCCTAAGTGTTCATAAAACTGTGTGACTTGTTCTGATTAAAATTTGGCAAATGACTGTGAGACTAATTCGTAGGGAGTGTGCCTCCTGTTGTCACTTTAGATTCAAGTTCCTGCATTTTCAAGTAAACTTAGTCAAGTATTCTCTTGTGAGCCATTTAATCATCACTGTTTCCCATCAAAATCGACTCCAAAATACGAAACTTTTTAATCAAGTCTTGCTATCCAAGCTACAATTAAAATATTGACAAGTAAAAATTGAATGATGAATTTTATTTCCAAGCTCGAGAAGATCAACCCTGGCACCAATATCGTTGACTGCCTCGCTCATCACATTCACATCTTGATTAACCTTTTGTGTTTTCTCAATTTGCTTCTCAAGGAAGTTCAAATATAATTAAATACTGTACAACTACTTTAAAAATCCCCTGTATCTTGCTTTTTTAAATTTATCTAAGATAGGGTTAATTAAATTTTTGTTACTTTTTTATTGATTTCCTTTTTTGTTTTGTAGCGATTAAGAATTGATTTTTTCGTTTGAAATTTTCCCTTTCCATTTCTTAATTATCCTTTTAATTTAAACTTTAAAATATATATTTGAGAAGTGAGAGATGAAGAAAATAATTAGATAAATTTTAATAAAGGGAATAAGAATAAAATAAATTTAGACAGAGAGTGATCGAGATATTGCAACCCTTCACTTCTTCTTATTGCTTTTTAAGTTTGCAAATCCTCCGAATTTGGCCTTCTTCTAGTCTTTTGACGCTTTCGGCTACTTCTCCTTCTTCTTTTCTTCCTTGATAAAAAAGATGGATCTATATTAAATCCTGAATTTAGCTATTGTTGAAATCACCGAAGAAATCTGCTTCTGATAAAGGCGCGTTACCAGCAATTTGTTCCATGATAATTAAGAATCAATGTTAAAAATAAATTGATACCCACATCTTCTGCATTCTCTTCAACCTAGCCTTGTTTGTAGCCTGCTGCCATCTATGCATTTCTCTTATTCACTTGTTCCTTTTTACGCTTAGACTCTTCCTCTTCCAATTCTTTGTCTGTTAGCATTCTTAAGAACTGCTAGTAAGCAGGCAAGGAATTTCCAGTCACAATTTAAGATGGCTTAAAGCTCTTTCTATACTCGTTCAAGTCTATGATATTTCCCACTCCAAACAAGTACTCGTTGAAATCATCAAAGATTTAAACAGTCTTTAAATAAATTTAAAGATGTATGGGAACAATTTCAATGTGGTCGGTATTGAAGTTGAATAGCAAAGTTAGCGAATGATGAATCTTCCAAGTATGTTCTTTGAGTCAAGAAGCTTTTCAGGGTAAGTTTCTACTATTCTTCTCAAAATTTCTAGCTCATGATCTAGTAAGTCTTGCTAATAGGCTGGACTTGCACTTAAAACTAATCTACTTTACAAGCTGTCTTCAACTTGCTCATAGAAATGTAGCACGTGCTGAAAATAGTAATAAATTTTTATAGATGAAGCTCAACACCTTCATCAATCTCATCATGCGATTGGATTTTAAAGTTCTTCATATAGGTTTTCAAAAATATAATGGAAGAAGATAATCAAGCTCATATTTACTGATCCCTTTGTCTATTGTATGAAGTTGAGCGTGGTCTGCAAGTCTTTGAGCAAGTTATACCTATCTTCGAATGATCTAAGTCTCTAGATGACTTAGTATTGCCCTTAGAAAACGGATTGGGAAATTGACTCTGATATCTCAACAAATTGATTATAAGGGTTTGTTAGGTTCTCAATTTTATTAAAAGTTTTTTAATGATCTCAAATGTAAAGGAGTAGGGGCATTCAGTCTCAGATGAAATGATCCTCACCTTATTTTTTAGAAGAATATTATACAGCTTCTCACTCAGCTTTGCAATGTTATATTCCTTACTTGAAATAAAAATATTCCACATTTCTGCCTTCTCCAAATCTGAGTTTGTTGATGCTGCTTTGTTTTAATTGTTTGATAATGCTCTCTTCGTCTACTGATTCACTGATTATCTAGTAAGGCTTCAAGTCAGTAAAGTTCACTCCTCTTTCTTAATAAATTACAATAATGTTTAAATAATTAAATTTATAAATTGGAGAAATAAATCGTAATACTTAACTTTTTTTACGATAAAATGAGCAAATTTTATATTTTAGAATTATATTTTAAGTTAGATCATTTTTTATATTATTAAAATAAATATTTCACTGATTAAAAGAACTTAAACTAAAAAAAACTTAAGAAAATTTAATATTAAATTTTGATTTCTAGTTGATTTTCTAAGAACTTATAGCCTTCTAGTTGGGAAATTGCAGTTAAGAATGTGTTTTACATGTTGCATAGGTACTACATCAGGTAGAAATAGAATTATTATAGCATTAAAACACAGACAAAAAATCATAATATTTATGATGGATATAAGCAATACAAATAATGGAATAGTATATTCCAAGCTGATCTTTCTTTTCATTTATATAAATTAATTGGGCATATTTTAGACATTTGTGAAGCAGAGGAATTAGAATTTAGAGTTGGCATCCATTAAAAAATAAAAACCACTTTCTGAATTACTATTTCATCGCAACCATCTCTAATATCAGCGACCTCATTCACTTTGTTCCAGGCATATGAAAATTTAGAGAATGCTTCCATAGTCTAAAGTAGGATTCATAAATTGATGAGAGTTATAATTATCGTTATATTGATTAGCTAAAATCTTCTTAAATCTTTTTGGAGGAAGACATATTGCCTGCTTTGATTTTCTCTCTCTCTTTTTTTTGAACTTTCCTTGCTATATAACTTACTCTTATGATTGTTAAATCTCTTAATTTAAGAGTACTAGTCATCCTGTTTCATGTCCCGTTTTTTTTTATTGATAATTTCTGTCTCTGTCATTTCTGATTACTTTTTCAAAGATAAATTAATCCAATTTGTATGAAGAAAAATGGAAAAGAAATTAAGTTTAGTTTTGATGTCTGAATTGAAGCTATCTTCAAATGAGACCTTGCCATCGAACTTCAGCATGAAGTACTTCAGCCACTCTATAAATTCTTTTAAGCAACTCAAAGTCTCCAGATTCTAAACCTACGTAACTATCCTCAGAAGGAATAAAATAATTTAAAAATACTACTTAAAAGGAAATTTCCTTGTTCAGATTCGTTGGAGTTCAAGTACTGCTCAAATCTTCGCAAGGTTATGTTGCCCTAGACATATTTATACTATATGTTTATCAAATTTATTTTGAATAGACTCTGAGTAGGTGATGCATATAGTGATCATAAAATATTAATTGTTGGAATCTCTCTCTGGAGTTATTCTTTTGATGCGTGGAAGTACTAAAGTTTCGTCAATGAGGGACTGATTCTTCATGAATTCAGGTTGGTCTTTATCCCCAACTTTCATCTCTAGGTGGTTTTGGAAGAATTCAACGAAGTTATCATCAAACCTTGGCAGGCACTAGGCTTGGAAGTGCATTTCAACCTTTGGTGAATTGCGATTTTAATGTAAAAATTCTGATAACCAGATTATTTTCCAATATTAATTAAAGCTTAAATTTATATGGAATAGTTTAATTATGTTCTTCTGCCTTAGAATGTTGCCAATTTTTAAGTGGACAACTATTAATTGAAATCCTCATTTTGACTTTTAGTGGCTATACTCTATATAATGTATTCCAACAGAAGCTATTATGTTTATAACAAACAAAAGATCTCTTAATTTTTTTTATCATTTTACTGCATAAATTAAACTTTAAAACATAAAATAATAGAGTATCTTTATTAATAAAAAGCTTGAGTCTATCATCATTAACATTCAATAGATGCTTGAGATTCTCGCAGTTGCTTCTTATGGTTTTAATTAGAAAAGCTTGAGATTTAATTAAAATGTTCTAGCTTAATAATTTATAACTTAGCTAACCTAATTACAATTTTAAAGGGTAAATAAGTTTATGAAATATCTATTTTTGCCTATTTATTGGGGACTTTTAAATATTAATTGAGAGTATTCTGCTCTAGTCTGATTTTAAGCACTTCTAATATCAGGCGCATAGATTCTTTGGATTTCGTTTTGGAAATTCTCATCAGACAGAAGATGAGCTCCCAACACCATTAGATGCATACAAATAGAGCAAAAATATATATAAATATTATTCGCATAATGATCTGCCCAATACACCTGGCGATATTGTTGAGTCCTCTCACTGTAACTATATCATAAATTTCTGGGTCTTGAGATATGTAGCTAGGCTGAGATTCATTCTCAGGGTTGAAATTCAAATAAAATAATATAGCTGAGAATTTAATAAAAAAGAGAATTAAATTAGATATTAAATTAAAATGGAATAAATCATGCATCTTAGAATCGAATAAAATTTACACCATTCGATTCACATAAAATTCTAAGACATTTTTATCCTTGCACTTTGTGTGGCGCAGCTTAGTCAGATTATAAGCACCCCAAAAAAAAACCAAATTTTTTGGAATGAGGGGAAATATATGATGAAGATGATGAAGAAGAGTGCGTGAGTCATATCTCGCTACTGAAAGGTGCTATAAACATGATTAAAGAAGAAAATCATATTAATTTTTTGATTCTCTATCGAACAAGCTACAGATTAGGGAGTGAATTTGCGATTTCAACTGCCAAGAAGTTGTATTTCTCCATTTATTATTTTAAGTAATCACCGATTTTAATTAAAATTCCTACTATAATTGGCCTTATTCTTTCCTCTATCTACCATTCTAGAATTCGCCTCAGCTCCAAATCCTACTCTCTGATCGCACCCATTACATTTAAGCAAAGTAAATTAAAAACCATCATTTTAAAGAGAGTTATTTAAATATATTTAGTTCCTCCTAGATTAACTTGTTGATTTGCTGATCTATGATTAGAAAGAGCACCACAATCTTTTAAAATAACCTAAAAATATATAATTATTTTTCACAAAAAGCTTAGTTAAAGAGCTTTGAATAGGTTTATTTAATTTATTTAAATTTAATTAAAAATTTCATTATTTTATAACTAAATATATAATAAATATATCTCCGACCAAGAAGTAAATAAATTGCATTTTAACTGTTTAAACTTGGATAAAAGAGAAGAGTTTACTCGCCACAAGCCACGCAAGCGTATCTGGCGAAATTTTCATTGTTTCTAAAGTAGAAGTAGTACTGCAAATCGTAACGAGAGTTTACAATAAATGGCAGGAACATTTGTCCCACTTCCATTGGAGAGTTAAGCAGGTGCTTAAAGATATTCGTGTCTGGTAGAGTCAAGAAATTTGAAATAGAATAAACTAGTAGCTCTCCAAAATATAAAAATCCAATCATTCCTTGATGGCCAACTAATACTTTTAAAGTATTCATATTTTTAAATAGAAAGTTAAAATTAATAACTCGGGTGCTGAATTATAGTGAGCCTCGTAGACATGAGAAAATAGCTCTACTCCCCAAATTGGATCACCTTGCCGTCGAGTGATCCTCCCTTCACTGACATGAATGACTCACTAAAATTAATTATTGTAGTGAAAATCGTTAAGGAAAATCATCAAGGAGAGATGGAAGTGTATCATTTCGGGTACTCATTTTTCCTCTCTTCAGAGATAATATTTGAGGCAGGCAACTTGCAATATTCAGCTTTTAGATATTTTAAAATGCACCAAACACGTTCATTCTACAAATCTAGTTAATAAGCCAATATTTATTTTTCGCCTCTTAAATATTACCAAAGATAATATGATATGGGGATATATTATCTTATTTAAAGACTAGTAGGTTTGGAAAGCTCGAATATTGCACACAAGATCTTTTGTCCCATTTCATTACTGACTTTGTGACGTCATAGGGTTGGTATCTTTAAGTTGATGACAGTTAGCAATGACTTATTATTTAAGGCCAGCGTGGTTACTTCTGCACTCAGCTATAAATGCTTAAAATATATCTTTAAAATACTCTTGATATAATGTTAGAGTAGTTTTCCTAACCCTAGCTAAGAAATTTAATTTATTAAGAATCTCATAAAACCTATTGCCTCTTTCATTCTGGTTTTTACTCTTACAAATATAACTATTGATTCTTTTTATAACTTAAATTTATTTAATAGTTGAATCTAAAAAGAAGCAAATGATAGGATTAAATGCGTGGCTGTTGAACTATCTCAAAAATTGAGCATTTATTATAACATCTTACAATTGCATGATCTTTAAATGCTTTAAATCTGTTTTTTAAGGCTTCTAATAATTTAATTAAATATTTTCGATAATTAAGATGGTGGGTCAATCAATGAATGAATTTGAAGCTATTTTAATGCGAAGCAAATCAAATTAAGAAAAGTATGTTTAATATATTAGTTATTTATAATAATATTCATTTGATAGAATAATTAAAATATTTTTGGGCATCCCTTTGTACTATTTAAAGAAACTATCCATCAAATCATCCAGATTTTTATTAAAATCTTAGCAATAAGGTTTAATAGAGGAGAGATTTTAGGGACTACTTGTATTCTATCTCTTAGATTGTTAAAGAAAAACTCTTGGGCAGTGACTTGGAGAGTGAGAAGTTTTAGTTTGAATTTCTCTTAGGCTTGAGCCACAGTTCTTTGGAAACCTGCTGCGTCTTATTGCAGCTGTACTATAATTTGGGTTAGATGCTCTGGCTTTTCTGAAGCGAATGTTTTGAATATTCTTCTATTGCTAGCGAACTTGGTTCTAACAGCTACGATCCAAGTGGGGAATCTTGCCTCTAGTCTTTGCATTAAGGAATAATATGCACTAATAAATAAATCGTAGTCCATGTGCTAAATCAACTGCTTGAATAAGTACACAATATAGGGTTTGACTTTTTCCTCCTGCTCATTCTTAAATAGAATAAGTATAATTATCTGCATGTAGGCATCAATAGCATCAATTATAGGATGGTTGGGTACTCCTTAGTTCTGTTAAAATGCCAGCATTATCCAATAAAATTTATTTATTAAATAAATCCTGCTTGCTGCTTCATTCAAAACTACTCTACTAAATGCTACTCCAATATAATTCACTCAGATACAAATTACTAATTTGTTCCCCTAATTATACTTTACACATCAAATTTTATCTTAGGCTAATTAATAAATAATTAAAAAAATTATTTGCTAAAGTTAATATCGTAAAAAATTTTCACTTATTTTAGCTTAAAGTTTCCTATTTTAATTAGTTGAATGACTCTTTAGAGAAGTGGGTTTGTGGTGGAGAGAGAAGCATTCATCGAATTATAGAGAAGCTCAATCTTATAAGCATTTAAATTTAATTTATTAATCTTTGTATTATTAGAGAATTGATTATTTGCCTGAGATAGAACCTCCATCTCGTCTTGGATAATAAACCCCATAACCTATATACTTAGATAAATAGTGAATAGATATTAATGATCATTATATATGATAAACGCTTTCCCAAAATCAAAAACTTTTTAATTAAGACAACGCAGATCTCACAAATCTAAAAAAGGACAATTCACTTAAATCGAAAAAATTTAAACATCCTATATTAATATATCAAATGATAGATCTTGAAGCGTAGATAAAGAATCACTTTGGTTGTATAATGCTATCATTTTTCTGTGATGAGATATCGTAGTTCTAAGTTTGCTATTTGTGGCCATCATTGAAATCACTTATACTAGTCTCTTAACTAGATTAGATCTTAATGGATTTTTTTCAGACTATCGAGATAACATATATGGAACATATCATTAGAATCTAGAGCTCTTATTTAACAAGATTTAATATGTGAAATTCTATTTGAGGCTCATTCATTATGAATTCTAAAAGAAATGAAAGTCTAAATAAGCATATTTGTTCAATTTTTACATTTTTCATATAGTTTTTATGATTATTTAATTAAATTAAATATAAATTATGAATTTTAATATTAAAATAATTAACAATTTTTTATCATTTTTTATGAAAAAATTTAGAAAAAAGTGATAAAAATCGCTAAAAAAGTGCTAAAAATGGCGAAAAAAGTGCTAAAAATGTGTAAAAAATGGCGAAAAAATGCGTTTTTTTCACTTTATTTTGCATTTTTGAAGGCCTTCCCGTGCGAATTTCTTGTCGGACGAAGTCGACCGCCTTATAAATCGACTATGCTCTATCTGTCTATGCACTCAGTTTTAAGAAAGGACAAAATTTTTTTCGATGAAATCAGTACTTTTCTGGGAAAAAATTGCTTTAAAACCCCATTTTTCACCCATTTCTAGGCTTCTCCGCCAAAATCCCTCAGGTATGTCAAAAATAAATCGCCTATGCCCCATCTATCTGTGCAATAATATTTGATGAAAATTTGAAAAAATGACTTTTTTTAGCACTTTTTTCACACTTTTTTAGCATATAATTTTTAATGATAAAATATATTTAAAAAATCTTTTATTATGAGAAAAATATAAAAAACCCAGAGAAAAAAGATTTAACTCATATAAAAAATGGTTTAATATACTCTTATGAATAAGAATTTTTCATTGACTATGACTTTAAGAAATTTCTTTTATAAAAGAAAAATTGTAAAAATCTGTGTATATATAAAAACTAAATTCTATATAGAAATTTTTCCAAATGAAAAATTAAGCAAGAAAAGAAATACGAGGATGATGAAGATTCATTTACTAATTAAATAGTTAAGTGAAAGTAATATGAATTCAGCTAGTTTAAGCTAATAGATAATGATATTACTTCTTCTCATTCTCAGATGCAGTTATTATTTAGATATTAAAGCATAATTAAGCAATCAAATAATCTTTTTCATTAATACAGACTTTGTCTTAATTAAAATCATCAATTTATTATCTAGTTTTTGTAAAAATCTTGTTCTTTTATTTAAGATAGATTTGGAAAAGCTTAATGGGTTCTTTTTACTCAAATTGCGAGAATCTTAAAATAGCTATCATTAATTAGTTCATCTAACAATTCTTCATTGAGAAACTTTCAAGGTTCTCTAATTTCGGATCTATTTGACATTATAAGAGATTGGAATTTGATTGACTGAATTTCTTATAATAAGTCTGCTTAATTGAAAAGTAATTTTCAATTATTGATAGATTTTTATATTAAGAATCTAATAATAATAAAGCCAGTTGCTTATTACTCTAATTGGGAATATTCTGGCTTTGTTGCTTAATTTGCATTATGATTCTATTTGTAATACATTATGAGAAGGCTATTATGGAATTCATTTCGTGTCTAAAGGAAATCTCTATAGAGAAATCCATTCTGTATCAAAGGAATTCCTTTAGCTCTCTAAAGTCTTCTAAATATGGAATTAAGACAAGATTCCTGAATTTTGCTTTGAGTAAATTTAGTCTAATTTGAGAAGTAACTTAATTCTTATCAGGGAAATTAGTTTACTCTCTATCTATATGATGAGAGGATTAATGGTAAAGCAAATAGGCCGCTGAGAATTAAGCAGCTTAATTCAGAAAATTGAAATTAAAAAGAGAGTAGTTTCAGCTAATTGGTTGACTTATTCTTAATTGAAAATTATGGCTTCTGTACCTCTTCTAAATTAAGAACCCTTTTGTTAAAGGTAAGTCTTTATTATAAAGTAAAATTATGAAGCTTAGAGTTCTTCACTTTAGCTTTGATCTAGTTGATTAATTCATTGAATAAGGAATTGATAGAATGCTTTATTACTCCGTTTAG
Organism: Tetmemena sp. SeJ-2015; assembly: GCA_027382625.1. NCBI lineage: Eukaryota > Ciliophora > Spirotrichea > Sporadotrichida > Oxytrichidae > Tetmemena > Tetmemena sp. SeJ-2015. The sequence continues at coordinate 38,507 of JAJKFJ010020648.1, read as the reverse complement.
ACATTATTTAAGATTTAATAGCCTTTGACTTATTTTGAGAAGTCTTAAATCTTTCTAAGTAATTTAGGTTTTCCCCTTTTTTCTTTTTAAAATTTTTTAAATTTGCGCCCGGCTTTTTGAAACCAAAAAATTTGGGGGAATTAAGGCCAAAAGAAATTTTTTTTCTTTTTTAAAAATCCCTTAAATTTCAAATTTGAGAATTTAAAACTTTAAATTTTTTTGCCTCTTTCATTAAATAAAGGGGGAAAAAATTTTCCGGGATAAAAAAATTTGGGAAAAATTGAAATTTCCCTTCAAAAAACCCTTTTTTTATTTGCCCGGGGGGGGCCTTTCTTTTTAAAAAAAGATGGGGGTTTTTAAACAATTTTTTAAAAATTTTTTTTTCCAATTTAAGTTCCCTTTTTGAACCATTTTTTCAAATATACTCAAAAGTTAGATGATCTATGAACATCCTTAAATTAATGAATTCTTAGTTAATTCATCATTCTAAAGTAATTAGAGATGATATCTAGCATATATTACTAACTTTTATATTTGTATTCAGCATTTTTTGAGATTTATTTAAGACCTCCATATTTGCCATAATTACCATGATGAATTAAGACAACTATTTTTGAATTAAGACAACTTTTTTGTGAGAGTGAATTAGAGCCTGAAACTTTCACAGTCAATTTTTTGGCATCTAAATGTGATGAATTGATTCTCAAATCATTAAAATTGAGTAATTTTTTAATTTTCCTGAATGCCGGGAATAATAGGTAAAGTCTCTTTGAATTAAGCACATTTGTTTGTCTTAATTAATTACACTAATATACTTAATTGAATTTGGCTAATTAATAGGCTGTCTTAATTAAAATATCACCTGTCTTAATTCAAATTTAGCAATGAAAATCCACTATTTTGCAATTATTTTCGCCATTTAAATTAGGGTGGCTGAGAAAGTAGGACCTGGTTATAGCTCTTTTATTGGCGAGTAAAATGAGTATAATGGAGGATTTTTAAGACTTGCATACCATTTACGGTGACTCATTTTAGGCAATTTTGCCATATTTGGCCCTATTAAGTAGTCTTAATTCAATTTTTCAAAATCCATCATCCTTAAAATTATAAGAATTAATCCATTTCATTAATCAAATTAAATCGAGTATATAGGCATCAGTAAGCTTCTCCATGTAATTTAAATTCATAATTTAGGTTATCCTAGGTCCCTATGGTAAAAGCTCCAATTAAGCCAAAACTTTAAGACAACCCCCCTGTCTTAATAACCCCCTTTTGGACCTCATCCAATCATTTCGAAATATAAAATCCAACTCTTTTTAAACATTAAGACTAACTATACATGCATACTAAAGCTCAAAATTGAAGTGGAGAATACGAGATTTCATATTTTTAGTATTAATGATGGATTAGTGGTAGGTCCCAGAAGGTCCTTTTTTAGATTTGTGAGATCTGCGTTGTCTTAATTAAGTCTCTTCTGTAATTTTGGGAAAGCGTGTATATCATATATAATGATCATTAATATCTATTCACTATTTATCTAAGTATATAGGTTATGGGGTTTATTTAATTAATTCAACTTCTCCAATGATGTCGCACACAATAATTTTTGAAAGGGGACTCTTTCGTCCAAATTTTTAAAGGCTGTCAAATCATTAATGAATTATCCCAATTTAAAAAAACAAAAAAATAAATTTTTAAATTAAAATCAAATATCAACACCACTCTTTAAAAGATTTTTTGAGAAAATAAAAAGGTTTTGCGACCTTTATTAAATTTTTATTTTATAATTTAGACATTAAAGGGGATTAAAAATTTAAATTTAAAATTTTTTTAAAATAGAATAATGTTCTTCTTAACTTGATAAATCAAAGTAATTTGGACTCCTGTAATATTTTCTTGGCATAATTCAAGGTAGTTTATACCAGCTTTTTGGATGAATACCTGATTGTCCTTTCTGTGAGCTTGTTGAATAATCTTTCTAACTATTCCGTGAGCCAAAAGAGGATTTCTTTTGAGTTGCTCAAAATTAGTACTCAAAGCTTTCAGACAAAAATCTAGATAGCCGTCCATGTCGCTTTGAGGTATCTTATCAAACTCATCCTCCAGATAAGAATAGATGAACTCCCATACTATCCTAACTTTTCTATCCTCAGGGCTTTCTTCTACATCCACTTCATCATCATCGTCATCTTCTTCGTCATTATCTTCTTCCTAATCTTTGTCTTCTTCTTTCTTTTCTTCCTCGTCCTCTCCTTCTGATCCTTAATGATCAGAGTCCTCTTGGTTGCTTTATTGAGAGCCGTCTGAGTCATTCAAATCTATCACCATCTCAATCTTCTCAATAGGGCTTTCCATGTTAAATTATTATAATAAGGGATTATTATTATTATTCGTTGAGCCATATTTTTTTTAAACTAGAAATCCAGCTTTACCGTAAGCAGCCACTATTTTTTAAAAAACTATTTTACTGAATTTTAGAAAATTAGCTTTAATCCATCTATAATAGTTATGTTGCAGTGAAAAAGTTCTCTCTAATTGCAGGAATTAATAAGATAAGTAAAATAACCATTTTATAAAAGGTTTTAGCAATACTTGGCCGACAAAGAGGGCTTACAGTACGTAGTTTTAGCATAGAAGGCTAGTAGTTCGTCCTTTTCCATCCACGTTTTACAGATGAAACTAAAAATTTTTTGAAAAATTGCTTAAGTATAATTTTACTCCTCTGAAATTATTGTATCATTACTATAATTTAATAATTTAACAATTTTTCAGAAGTGTCCTCAAATTTAAAATCATAATTAAATAATATTCTATTTTATAGCATTTTTATGCCCTTACCATCGATATTATTGATGACCTTTTGTTTGTACCTGATGAGAAACTATATCATAGAGATTTCGTTGTTTTGCTGAAAGCCTTTACAAAATATAAATATAAGCACTAATAGAACTCCAAATTCACAAGATCTGCATCATTAAATCCTCGTAAAAAGTTCCTCTATCATTAAGAGTTTTAATCAAATCATCTGTTGGAAGTGTCATTTTAATCCATTTGTAATTTAAAATTTGGTAGATAATCTGAATAAAGCCTTATATATGATGTACTTGGTCTTCACGCCAAAAACTTAATTTTGCTGGTCCATTTACTCTTCTTCGCCTTACATGAATACTTATATAATTAATTTAATTCTTAAAATGAACTCGAGTATTTTCAAGTTCTCTTCTGCCTCTATCTATACTATTGCGTTTTCAAGTCGCTCAAAGAATATGAATGAAATTACATATTTTTAAAATTTCTCTCAAATTGAAAAAGAGTTTAAATGTTATCTTAAACATTTACTTTTTGTGGAGTTTTTAATAAATAATTTAGATAATTTTAAATATCTTTTAAACAATTATTTAATATAATAACTATTAAAGAGTTCTTTGGCATTGATATATTCACTGAATTTGTTGACAATTAGAAGTGTTTGCTCTATGAAACTGTGATACATCAAGTAGAGATTAAATGAAAAATAATTCATTTTCATTTTTAAAAACTTATTAATTGGGTCTTTTTTAAAAGATGAAAAAAATTTTTAATATCTTAAATAATAGGGTAATACTTTAATTTAACAGCCTTATTTTTAATAATTATTAAAAATTTTAGCATTTATTTAAATTATTTTATTTTTAAGGCTTAAAAACTAAAAAAAAAAATCTTAAAATTTTTTTTTTTTTAAAATTTGTTTAAAAAAAATTTTTTTTTTAATTTAATTTTTTAAAAATTTTTAAATTTTTTTTTACTTGATTTATACTTCCCAACTAATTTGTTTTGGGGGGAAAAAAATTAAAATTTTCATAAATATTACCCTTGTTTTTTAATAAAAAACTTAAATTTAATATATAAAAAAAAATTTTTAAAATTTTTTTAAAAAAAAATTTTGGGGTTTTTTTCCAATGAAAAAGTTTTTATAAAAAAAATAAAATAAAATAAATAATTAAAAGAATTTTTTTAACCTTTTTAAAAAAAAAATTTTTAAATTTTTTTTTAAAGAATTAAAATATTTTTAAATTTTTAAAGTTTTATAAAAAAAAATTTTAATAAATCCTTTTTAAATTTTAAAATTTTTATTTCAACAGCTTTATTTAAGCTTCAATACATAAATTAGATATAATTTATGAATGATGAAAACCTTAATGTTTAGAGAAAGCAGCCCCTTGTTTCTATCATCTTCGCTAAAGTTTTATAGAATTTGTTCAATTATTTCTATATATCTGGTTTCTTGGAGTTAGTTCACTGTACTCAAATCTCTATTTAATAAATTATAACTCTGCTTATGGTTTATTAAATGTTGGAAATTTGTTCTCTTTTCGCATCAATTTCTTCATCTTCTAGTAAATTTTCCCCATTTTCAATTAAAATATAAGCATTTAATTTAGCAGGTTTAATTATTAAATTTAAAAATATTAATTAACCTCTCTACTTTAAATAGCAAAATGGAATAAAAAATTTTTTAGGTTTAAATAAAATAAATAAATTATTTATATTTTCATGGTTTATAATGATCTTTCTTAAATGAGAAACTTGGTCCTGTTATTCTTCAATTTTTTAGAGGAAGATCAAAATGTTTTAGTCTTATAAAATAAATAAACTTGCTGCTTAGTTTATGAAATAGATAATTCCTTCACTAATTCGAGCTTATCGATAATAAAAATTCTGTCATTTTTTATAATAAAGTAAAATAATAATATAATAATAAAAAATATTTATACTTATAATCATAAAATGAAAAGGTAGAAATATATTTAAGATAATGTATTTGAAGAAGGGATACTTTCCGATAAATAAATAATTTTAATTTTATTCCAGAAGTGTTAGTCTTGATAATATAATTAGGCTTTGGAGCCTCCTCGATATATTAAAATTTAATTAATTCCCAACATTACTTTTAAACTTGAAATAAAATAGGAGACTATTGGAAAGATATTAGAAGTTTATTTATAGTAAGATTTGAAAATAATTATTTTAATGAATATATGAGTAATTATAAATATGAATATAAGTAGAGAGGAATATTTCTTTGAAATACTCTATAAGTGTTTTTACTTTTTCTTGTTAATCGGTATCGATGATGCATTAAATAATAATGCATTCTTTAAGAATATCTACTAAGCTCATCTCTTCTAACAGATAGATTTATTTTTATTTAGACTACATATCCAATCAATCAATACATATTAATTACTTATTGTAAAAGTGTTATTAATTACAGATATTTTATATGGATTTAGTAATCTTGAGGGAAAAAACTTATCAAACAAAAATGATTTAAATTATGTAAATAGTTAAATTTACTGAGTTATTTTGCAACCCTAATTTCATTCATTTAACCCATAAATATGATAAGGAACCATTTTTTTTGGAATGGAAAGAAGAAAGCTATTATTGAAATATCTCCTTCCCGGGTTACATCGAATTTTCACAAAATCATTTTAGAATTCCTTATTTAAGATCAACCACCTTTTAAACTTTAGCAAGATATGTTATCCCATCAAATTGTTGTATTATGATTCAATCATTGATAATTTAAATTGTTCATAAGAGTGCGAATTCGAAAGCATAAGTCCTTCATCAAAGTTATTCCTAGTTGAAAATCCAACTATTTAATATTTTATTGTGAATTTTACTACTAGCTGATAAACATAAAAATAATGATTTAGGTATAATGTATAATCTTTAGAAGGTTTTAAAAAATTTAAAAGTGTGAATGCCTAAAGTAGTAAGGACCGAAATGGAGTATACGGAAATTTAAATTATTATAAACAAATAAGAAACTTCAACAAACTTATTGAATTATAAAAGACATTTTTTTGGTTATATTAATTGAGCAAAGAATGGTTTTTATTCTATTTTACATATTCATTAGATTTATTTAAATTTTTTATTAAAGCCATTATAATTGCAATAAATTTTCAAAAATCACTTTACTTATTATTTATTCAATATTTGCTTAGTATTAAGTTTTATGAATGTTTTTAGTCATGAGAAGTTTGATGTAATTGACAGCAACTGCATTAAAGGTGGAGCTTTGATTCATTTTCTCTTTTGAAAAAATTTAAAAAAAGCAAAATTTTAAAACTAAAGCCCAATTTTTATGTTCAAACTAAAAGATTTGAAGATTTTTTTTTAAAAATTGCAATAGGTCAAAATTCTCAGTCATCATTCGACTCAATAAACTATTAAAATTATTATCAAATATTTCAATCAATAAATATTATTTATGTGCACTCTATTCACTCTAAAACTATTGCTTTATCATTTCAGTAAATTAAAAACAAGCAGCATCATTAATTAAGACAACTTTTAATCTTCAAAATAGAGTAGATCATCTATTAAAAAATAATGATAGGTTTTGTTTAAATTAATCTTTTTTTCCCCCGATTTTGAAAATTTTTTATTTAAATTAAATTTTTAAAATTTGGGGGTTTGAAAGGGTTGAGGACGTACTTAAAAATCTAGCTGTCCTTGCTTATTTAGTTGAAATTGAAGTTGAGGAACTTATCGATTTATATTCCAGTGTTACCTTTACCATTCACTAAATCTATAAAAGTTTCCCTTTCCCAAAAGGAAAGCAAACCAAATTTTTTAAAAAAAATTTCTTTTTAATATATTTTGGGATTTTAATTCGAATAAAGAAAAAAAGGGGTTTGTTTTCCCCTTTACCCCTTTTCAAAATTTTAAAAAAATTTCAAAATTTTTAAAATTTTATTTTAAAAATTAATTAATTTTTTAAAATCGAGAATAAAATATTGGCATCGTATTTTCCATAGATTTTGATGATGAATATGACATTCTTGGACTAAGATTGTTACTAATTGCCTATTTCATCTTGAGAGGTAGAAGCATTAATCTTGTACTAATTTCTACTCTAATTAAATTAAATTGATTATGCTTCTGCAAAGACTAAGGGTGTTTGGATTATTCTTTAATGAATCAGCTATAACTATCTTGTTTGAGTATTCATTTTGAGGACTAAAGTTTAAATTATTAAAGATATAATATTGGATTTAAGTATCTTTTCATAATGAGTTCAAATTCTGTCTTTGAGTGGATTCCATCAATTAAGACTATAATATGTTAGAAGGGAAGCATTTATTTTAATATTAGACTGGGTTTGGGTCTATGTTCAGATCTGCGTACATACCCTCATTTCCGATTACAAAAATCTTATTTTAAATAATATAAATAAAGACGGTTTTAAATTCTATTATAGGATTGAATTTTTTAAATGAGTAATTAATTAGTAAAATCTATTAAGAGAAATGTAAAGCAGCAGACAGTACATATGCAAAGTTTAGAGTTATAATTTTAATTTTCTAAAGAATTAGCATTTTATGTTTGTGCATTCTTTTTAACTGAAAATCAATTCAGAAGGAATAACTAGTTTGTTTAGTATAATCAATCTGAGTTGTATGTAGAAACCTATATAATTGTATGCGAATGGAGAAAAAAATAGAATTAGAGAATGCGATTAAGTAGAATATCTCTCAAAATACTAATTTTCTTTATTTATTATTTTTTTTTGGTATATTTTGAGAATTGGGGATTATATTTTCCTTTATCACTTCCAATATTTAACGAATTTTTGCTTCAAAAATAGATGTATCTGATCGTCTTGCCAGCAAATAAGAGGGTTCAAAGTAGTTACTTCTTCCATTTAAGCGAAAAAATATTAGCTAAATAATTAAATTCAATCCTCCTTACTGTCGATTTTTTATTAAATTCTGTACTATATTGAAAAAGCGAAGCATAAAATTTGATTATATAGGAGGAGTAAGTATAAACGCAAACATCAAAGTATATTTAAATTTAAAACCAAAGTTCTCAAAATATCAGAAATAATAATAATGCATTACTAAAATCTATATATTTATTAATTCAAAATATCACATCATGAAAAGCAAAAAATAAAATAAAATATTATTTTATGCTCATTTTAAATGCTTTTATTTTTTATTATAAGTAAAAAATATTAATTTTAAAACCAATTGGGAATTTTAATAAAATTTTTATTTTGTTTTTAAAAGAAAAAACTTTCTTTTGATCACAATTTTTTTTATTTTTTAAAAAAATTTTTGAAATTTTTTAAAAAAAAAATAAAATTTTAATTAAAATTATAGAAATAATTAGCTAGCTCTTATACTAAAATGACTGCTTAAAACTTGATGATAGTTTTAAGATAGGTTTGGTAATTAATTTAAGATTTTATTTCCTTTTATCCTTTATAATTTTATAAAGTAATAATTACAAGCAACTCGAATGAAATCAATCTAAAATTCTTTTACTTTATATCTTTAAGGTTGCCTCATTCTTAGTTCATATGAAATTTTATTTTAAACTGATAATCTTATAAATAATATTTATGGATCAGGATTGAAGAAATAGTCTTAGAACCAGAGTCCTGAATACATGTCTATCAAGCTTACAACATCAGTATGACATTCAAATAATATTAAAAGCATTCAGCGTCGTTGTAATATTACACTACAAATATTACGATTAAATTTCATAATTAGATCTATTTTATAAATAAATCTATATCCATCTACATTTTTGAAGACAATTATATATTTAAATTAATTTAAAGAAAATATTTTATTAAAATTTTTTTAAAATTATAAGAATATTTCAAGCATCTGAGATTGAAAATCATATCGAATTATAAATTAAACAAAAATATTTCCACAACATTTCTTACCTAGCACTTCTTAATTACATTAATAAACAATTTTTGTAAATAAAAAAATTTTAACAAAAAAAGATCTTGTTTGAAAAATGATTCTTAAGTTTTTAATCGATTTGCTTTTTATTTCAAGAAGAATTAAGTTCACTAAATTTGAGTGAAAATAAAACCAAAATTTCTTTCACAAAAAAGGAAACTTTAATTTCATATTTTGAAATAAATTATTTTATGTTTAAAATTCAATTTCCATGTTTAGACCAAATCCTCCAAATTTCAAAAAAATTTTGCCTATATTTTTAAATAAAAAAAAATTTCTAAAAATATTTTTAGAAAATAATTTTCTAAGTTGCGTTTCTTACAAAAATGATTAGCAAAATCAAAATAATTTACTTAATAATTTCAAAATCTATAGTAACACGTTAAAAATAAATTTTTATGAGTTTGATATGGTAAAGCTTAAGTTTAAATTTAAAGAAATCACTTTAATTTATGAGCAGATATAATCTATAGCATGTTTCAAAGGCGAATTCCTTAAATTTTTTAAAGAGTATAAAAATTAACTTATTTCATCTTAATGTTAAAATGAGATGACTGAAATATTAAATTATTTCTAAATCTAACAAGACTTTCTTGAAATATTTTAGAAAAAGAGTTTAAGAAAAGATCTTAAACTTGATAAGGGCTTTTAATATCGAAAAATTCTTCTTATATTTGCAATTGAGATGCATTTAAGTCTGAGCAATAATTAAATTTCATCAGACGATTTACAATTTTATAATTTAGATTTTTAAAAATGTAAATGTTCTAATGAATTCTTTTGAAATTCTTCTTTGCTTGTTTTCAGACGCTTCTCACTCTAAATTTAACACTAAATTAGAATGCAGAATAAAATATCACAAAATATTAAAATCTTCACAGTTATTATTCATTAATCTTACTTTTATTTTTGCAGAATATTTGATGAAATAAATGGGAAACTAACTTTTTGCAAAAGTTCTTGACTTGATCTTCTTCATCATTTTCAAATGTGATATTTTAAGCCATTAAAACTAGTGTATTTAAAGGGGCCCCCAAATTTTTAAAAATTAATTATTTTTAAAATAATGACTTTAATATAATTTTAATTATAAGTATTAGGTTATTTTATATATTATTTTACATAAATTTAAAAAAATAAATTTAAATTATAATTACTTTAGTTTAATGAGAACTGGGAACATGTCATCTTATAGCTAATTAAAATAAAAACTATAAGAATTGAAAAAAAAAATGGACTTAAAAATTTTTTTAAATTTAATTATTTAAATTTTTAAAAATCCTCATTTTTTAAGATTAAATTAACCCCTTTTATAAGTTATAATATAATTAATAATTACTCGGGCACATTCTACCTCTAAAAACTTTATTAGTAAATATTACCTAGATCTTGTCTCTTTTCAAGGCTTAATTCATTAAATGATTATAGATAACTTAGGATTTTAAGTTTTTATATTTCCAAACTCAGTTAAGGATGACCCCTTGTAGAAATTATCTCTCATTTAAAATATAAAGTATTTGAAATAGTTGATTACATAACAAAAGTTAAACAAATTTCTCTTTTATTATATTCTAATTATATTTTCTATTAGTTAAATACTCCTGAGGTGGTTTTAAAGTACTAATTTTACCAAAATGCAAATTCCTTTAATAAAATTCTTCAATAAAATTATTTATAAAATTAAATAACTGAGACCGGTTTATAATCTTTCAAAAAATTTTTCAATTTTCAAAATAAAAAGTAAAGCAATATTTATTACAGGTAAAAAAAGTTTAAAAATCTAACTCTCAATTTATTTATAGATTTTCTAAAACTAATTTACTCAAAGATTAAAAATTTTTCTTAATTTAAAAAAATCTACCCATAATATTTAAATAAATTATTAAATTAATTTCAATTATTTTTTAATTTTTATTTCTATATAATAAAAGTATGAAGTTTTAATTTTTATTATAACTTAATTTGAGTATCATTATTGTATGCTTTTCAAATCTGTTGAGAAGAGAATAAATTATATAGAGAAGTTTAAAGCAAAATTGGATATAGAATTATTTATTTAAGTTAAGATAGATTGTCTTTTAGAGTACAAATTAGAATTTAATGAAGGTATAATAATTTTAGGGTGCATCAAAAAGAATTTTTAATTAATTTTAATCAAGAAAGCAATTTTGAATCTCTAAATATTGATGACGATATTAAAGTTTAGAAATTTTAAATTATAATTAATAGACTGTCCCAATATAAACTAAAAAAAGAATTTACAGTATTTTAAATTTAAATTACTTGATCGGCAATGATTACTTTTCTAGAAATTAAATAATTCTAAATAAATAATTGATTTGATAATAAAATTAACTGCTTAAAATAGTGGCTTAATTTATCAATGTTTACTTTTGTATAATGATAGATTATATCCTATATAATAGGAAGTGGAGCATCCATCTTTTTGACTTGTTGAGAGTTGACTAGGAGAATGCACTTGAACTCATCATGTACTATACATCTGCTACTATCTGGACCGATGGTTACCTTACATCTCTTCTGGCCATTTATGACTTGATAGTTTTGATTTAGCATGTCATAAAATGCTTGATAAATGTTCTCCAGGTTTAAAAGGATTACTATTTTTAAAAAGAATATAATTTTTATCATAAAATAATTGAAATTTTTCCACTCTCCATGCAAAGGATGATATCATTTATAATCTGATAAATTTATAACACAAAAATTTATTAGTTAAATATAACGAAATTGTGGTGTTTATCAATTAAAATTTCAAAAGGTTATGGGTTCAAAAAAAGAAATTAATTCTTGTTTAAAAAATCTGGGTTATTGTTTAAAATTTTTAAAAGGTATAAAGGGTTTATCATAAAAATAATATAAAAATGAATATCTTTGTCACCTTTACGTTGGGATATTAATTTAAGAGGTAAATGCAACTCAAGTATAAACAGTAGTTATTTCTACATCTAGTAGTGGAGTTAGATAGAGTCATCTCTCACAGCAAAATAAATTTAGTTGAAATAATTTAGGAAGAAGTTCTTATTAAATTTTTGTTGAATTCAAGAATGCTTCAGATCGGTAACTGTTAACTACCACAGTTTTACATCCTCCCACTTAATATTTTCACCAATCATCAATTTAATTTAAATTTTAAATTTTTAAAATTTTTAAAAAAAAATTAAATCATTTTAAAAATCTTTTAATGATTAAAAAAAAATTTTTTAATGGAAAATTTTGTTTTAAAAAAAAAAAACTTCAAAATTAATTTATTTTTTATAAATTAAAATTCCTTTTCTTATCTTTTTTGAAGTCACTTCCATAGAATACCTGATAGGTTCTATTCTAAAAATAATGATCTCGTTTCTACAAATTTCTTCAATATATCTGAGAGTCATATTTAGCATAAATAATTATACTTTCCTGATGATCACTTATAACCATTAGATTTCTTGCTAAACTATCATCTAAGTTTTCCTTGATAAGTGTGCAAAATAAAAGATATAACGATTATGCTAGGCTTCATCTTTTCATATTCATCTAAATTTATTGCAGGAATTGCGTCTTTCAAGTGTTAGAGAACCAAGTCAATCATAAAGTAAATATGAAAGGAAAAATTACTATATATTCTTTTCTTTATAAAAGGATAGTATATATAAGTTAATGGCCATTTATTGATCATATCTTCACTAAACTTTAATTCTAGCATTAATTAAATAATTTCGCTTATTTTAACTTCTACTCTAAGATCATTTTAAAATTTTCTTTAATTGAGTTTAGAATTTGTTTTAGAAATATTTACAATAATAACTGAATAAATTAATAAATACAATTAAAAATATATGATGATAGCCAATTTTTATTATATTGAATATCCTGTCCACCAAAGTAAATATAAATGTTTCTTTGGACTCCCTCGTAAATGACTTGATAGAGATCATTCTGATTCTATTTCATTTTAGTGCCAATATAGCAAATTAGCTAATAAAAGTCTCTGAGTCCATGGAAATTAGGAGTGGCCTAAGAACTGTAATAATTCTGGTAAAAGCAAATATATAATGTCCCTAATATTTTAAATATCATTTAAAAATTCAATTCTATAAATTTTAAAAATTATTGGAATTAAAATTTTTGTTTAAGAACCAAAGCTTTTTTTATTTTTTTGCCTTATCCTTCTTCATCCGCCTCCTCTATCTCTAGTATTTCAGTGATCTAAGATTCTGCAGATTGTTTAAGATCTTCTAGGGTTGGATCTGGTTTTGAAAGATTAATTCCTCTATTTCTCTTTGAATCATCTAGTGCCCAGTTAGATATTCCTACAAAACCCACTTTGAATTCTTCCAAGTAAGCATGCAATACTTTTAATGGATTGTGAGGAGAAAGTTCTGCTAATCCTATTTCATCTATCACTACACAAATAAAAGTGTTTCTTACTTAATTTTATCAATTAAAATAAAATATAAATACTAGATTCCATTTTTACTTTTTCTGTCATATTTCAGTTTTGTTACTCAAAGTTTCATAAAACTTTAGTCAAATCAATCGAAATATAATTTTCAAACTAATTAAAAATTTTCTTATCCGACAGAAAAATAAAAATAAAAAAGAATTAACAAACAATTTATTTGGTTTTATTACTAAATTTACTGCAACAAAAGATAGGAATTCAAAATCAATTAGCAAAATGTAATCATAAAACCTCGTTGAAAATTAGCCTTATTTTTGAGTAACTAAATTTTATTATGAAATTATATCTGCTGTCATTTTTAATAATAATGGATATATCTAGAATCTTAAAATACCAAATTTAAAAATATAGTTTGAATGAATATATCTTAGCGATTTATATTTATATTATAAATAGCATCTTAATATTAATCACTACTACAAAGATAACTTCTAAAATAAATAAATCTCAATTATCTGCTCTATTTTCTGGATCTTTAAAAAAAATTAAGATTCTTCTTCCTTGTATTTTTTAATATATCTATCATATGCAGTGTAGCCTCTATCAAATACTCTTACTATAATTAAAATGAATATCTATTCCTTGAGAAGTGGACTGAATGGCTCCTTGATAGTTGAAAAATATTTTTGAAGAGTGCCAATCATAATTCTTTATAATACATTTAATCACACAATAACTTTGATTTATTTGAATGCAGGTAATTTCTTAAACAATTCGGAATGAGATCCCTTTCCTTTCATGGATTTAGCTACCAGATTCATGGCAAGTGTTTTTGAACTTCCCGGCTTTCCTGTGATAAATAGCGGAATCTTATTCAATACCATAGTTAAATATTTTTTAGTGATAATTGAGAACACATTTTCCATTAGGGATTAGTTTTTACCGATTTAAAATATGTAAAGAATCCTCTGGGAATTTCGATATTTTTCATATATCTCTTTTGCTCATCATTCACATACACAAGCATCTCATGTTTAGAAAGTTGCAATTTATCCTGCTTAATTTCGCTTATTCTTTGATCGTATTCTGCTCTTATTTCTTTAGATCCAAAACTTAACTTGTAAGCAACTGTTAATGCTAACACAAGTACTCTCCTCATAATTTAAGGTTATAAATTTATAGAACTAACAAACCATAATTATATCTTCTAAGAGAAAATTTTTACTCTAATAAAAATGTATTTTATCCTTCAGTAGAAAATACATATTACTATAAAATAAATTCCATAATAGGCTCATGGTCTTATTCGTACATTTTAGGTTGAGACATATTTTCAACCTTTAAATTGTTGAACATAAAATTAAAATGGTTTATTTTTGAAGAAGAAATGTTTAAATAGCTTCTTAAATCTATCAACGTCTCTTAAACTCACAGATGAATTAGAAAACTTGGTGTTAATGAAGTCATGTGATACGTAGACGCATTTTCTGATGAATTTAATTATTGAGTCAGAGTAATCAATTCTTAATTCTGCTCTTATTCTTTCAATGATCTCTATTTTTAAAATAATGTTTGGGCTACTTATTTGTTGAATAGTCATTCTATTAAAAAATGATATGAGAGGAAAATTTTTCCCAAAAATATTTAAATTTCTTTCTTATGCATTGGAATAGCAATAAAGAAGAGTCTCATTTTGGAATTTTTATTTTTTAATTTCTTTCACAGTTTTAAGACTTACATAAGTTTTCTTATTTATGTCACCTTCTACAAAGAATTTTGATTTATAGAGATATAATTAGCTTATTAAGTGAAAATTTCAGAGGCAATATAAATATTTTTATTTTATAAAAATTACATTTTTAATTATTCAAAAACATTCAGTAGTAGGATTTTTACGCATATAAATATTATAATGAAATAATAAACTGCTTTCTGCATTATTCGAGTTGACTTATTGATTATTTAATTCTCAGTTATTTAACTTCAATTATTAGAATGATCTTGTGAACAATAAATATTCTAACTTATTTAAATGAAAATATTTATTAAAATCATTTAAAAATATTTATTAAATGTAAAAAATCATTTATAAGAAGTTATTTAAAAGAATATAAATGTGAATGTACTTCTTTTGTTCCTTAAGTTGAAGAGCAAATATAATATAATTGCACCATAATCTTGGACAAAGGGAAATATGCTTTCAGGAAGTGGATGCACTTTATAGACAACATTATCTGATAATTGATTGATTCTGTTATGCTTGATACCTGAAGTAAAAGTCTTATTTATTAAAATATACTAAATTATCTTCTTCTTGTCTGTTTAAGTAAGCTTAAGCTTGTAAGGATTACAAGCTGCGACAATACTTATGTGATCTCCAATAGGATATCCGTTCAAAGTCCTATCAATCATCACTTCCTTCAAAATTCCACTCACATTGAAATTTGTGTTCACTTCATCAAAGAACAATATTACTCCTCTATCCAAGCTCTTTTTTTCATTGGCCTCATTCACAAAATCGCATATATTCTATTCTGTTATACCCTCGTGGATGTTCAACTTTTTGTAATCCCACTGCATTAATTAAATAAATTTATAAGAGGTTTATTACGTCCTTAAGATACTCAATCAGAGCTGTTTTACCAACTCCAGTCTCAACAAAAATAAAGATACTCACCCATGATAGTTACAAAAAAAATTTGATAATAAATTTTAGTAACTAGCTAGCGAGATCTCAGTCTTAAGAAAATGATGTTCATTTTTAGGAAATTATCAGCTGTAAATGCTAGACGGTATGGATCGAACCACTATGGACTAGTTTTGCTTATCTATAAGAACTTATCAAAATCTCTGCCATATTAAGAGTAAATAAAACTATAAATTCATTTTTAATTTTGAAAAAGCAATACAAATTTTAAAGATCTTTTCAATGACAAGGGTGGATTTGATTTTGGACAGATTTTCAAAAGTATTAAAATGGATTTATTTTAATAAGTACCCATTTCGAGTTCTATTTTTTTAGCTTCTTCCTCTTATCTAGCCTGCTTATAAATCTGGTACATATCCTTGTAATATTGCTTCAAGAATGCTGGAAGAATGTCAAAGTTTCTGAAGACAGGAGTGACTGTTCCATCATTGTTGAACTCATATATAATAAATTAAAAGTGTATTAAATTTGAAAGTAATGAATGCTTCTTGTGAAAATAATAATCTAAAATTTAAAATTGCCAAGAGACATCCTCATAACCTTTAATTTCTTCAATATCGCCTTATTTGTTCAAGTTTAGGGATAGTTTCTGATTGGCCATTGATTTTGTTTTCTCACAGATTTTCTTAGAAAATTCTAAGATCATACACACAAAATTCAACTTTAAATGACATTATAATATGCCTGATTTTCTTTAGTAATTTTGAAGGGTAAAATATATTTAGACAATTATTTTATAAATCAATTTAAGAAAGGGAAAGAAATTATATTTTACTCAAATTAATTATTTTTAAGCTCAATTATATTCAAAATTTATATATATATAAATTTGAGGAGATAATGAATGATATCATATTTTTAAACATTTATTTAAATTTTTAACAGCCATATGAAGTTAAAGAAAATAAAAATAGCTAAAGTCTTTACCTTTCTATTAGAAAATCAAAATTTTGATATTGTATAAAATTGATAAATTATTCATCTTTATTTGTGAGTTATTCTGAACAATCTTTGTAATAATTTAATTCAAAGGAAGTAAATAAAAAATAGGCGCGAGTGAATAAGAATTCTATATAAAATATAAATAAAGCCTTATAGTTTTTTAAAATATTTTTTATAATTATTTAAATTGAAAGGTATTGTGCATTTAATTCTCTTTTTCAATATTTGGAAATAATTTTTTTCACTCTCAGAAGAAGCATGATATAAATCATCTATAAAATAGTTGATAAATGATTTTATGTTATTTATAAATACTTATGGTCCTCCTCCAGCATAGCCATCGCATCGTCATACATATTAGTGACTGAGATCTCAGGATAGTTTGGGATCTCCATCATGTTGACATCGATTTTTTTGAGAGCTTTCTTCTCATCAGCAAGAATTGCTTTGAGGAACGAGATCTTTGTTCCATTCATTGTTGAAATAAGTTTTAAATATGGAAATTATGCAATACTCATTCCAACTTTTTTATCATCTTTTGAAATTGCGATTTCTCAAGGACATTTTAATCTTATTGAGCATTCTTGTACATTATTCGAAACAGTTTTATGAGAAGATGAGGTGGCAATCTTACTTTAAAGAATTTATTATTTATTTCAATTTTTTTTATAAATAAAGATAAATTTATAATACTACTTCGACTATTTTCCAAATAATTCTGTGAAAGTTATTTTAATTTATTAAATTATCTTAATAAATTTCGAAATAAAGACATTTTATCTTTAAGTTATCCCATTAAAGAAGTCACTCTTCATAAGTTGCTTTATTTAGTCTCCAGCAAATGCAAAGTAAGAAATTTTATTTTTCTGATACGGAAAAAATATAATACTACTGATGGACTTGATTTATTTGATTTTTAGTCCTTCTTTATTTAAATATCTATATGAAAACATAGATAAACAGAGATATTCTGATTGTGTTGCAGTTTTCCCTTTTAAAATATAATGTGAATATTCTAATTAAATGTTTGAATAATATTATTTAAAATAAGAATCTAGCATGTAATAGTTGGGATCAGGAATAAGTCTTAAGATTTCTTCTTCAAGCAATTTTCTTGCTTCCTATAGTGATACAGCTTAATTTTAAATCAATCCTAAACTGTTAAAAATGGTTTATAAAATATTAAAAAGTAAAAATGCTCTTAAAACTCACTATATTTGAAGAATATTTCCTAAAAAAATTTATTAAAAATCATAAGATTATTATATAATAATATCTTAAATGAATTAGATTTTACCTATACTACTTTAAAATTGATAAAATTAATTAAATTCGTTGTTATTGAGGTTTTGTAATAGAATTTAAAAATTTTTAATTATGTTTGCTAAAAATAATTTATAAAAGGTACTTAAATTTATAAAATTATTGTGAATAAAAATAGATTTTCTACTTTAACAATACGATAATTAAGTTGAAATGAATATATTTCTTAAAAATTTTCTCTATTTTATGAAATAAAATTTCCTGAAGAAATAAATTGATGGATAATTTATTAATTTTTTCTTCGTTTTTAATTAATTTATATCACCAAGGACCTTGAATATGAAATCTCCTTAATTTCTCATCCGAATAGTTTTTAGCACTTGTTGAGCATATGACTGAGGATCCGATGATACTCTAAGTTCTCTCAAGTCCCATTTAAGGTCTTTTTGATTTCTTAACATGTACAGGAATAACTTATCTTTATGATCAAAAGAAATATTTTTATTAATTTTGTATTCTGGGATAGTTCTATGAACATTCTTCGTTTTCTATTAAAATTAAAATGCATAGCTTTTGATTATTCTTAATAAAAGCGGAGAAAGGACCTTATATTTTTTTAATTAATTTTGGGAATGTTATATCTATAATCGAGCAATTTGCTTTATATTTTAATATGGCTATTTCTGACACTTTAAAATTATCTTTTTTACAATTGTTAGTTCTATTGGGTATGACGTATATTGACTAGTCTCCGTTATTCTGCAAAATAAAATGAATGAAGATTATTTTATAATGATTTATTTTGTGGATATTGATGCCTTTAAACATAATGAGCTCGAAGAGAATGATGTTAGGATCTTCTCCTTAATAAATATTAATCTTGTGAGGGATTTATTGTGTAATGGAATCCAACTGGCTATTCTTTACTGATACACCTTAATCTTTGAATAAATATAAAGATATGTTTGCTCATGCATGTCATGCATCTTCTACTTAGACAAATATTATTATAGCTCATAATTAAATTTAATTGCTACATGAATAAATTATTTTCTCCTCTCAGGATAGTTGAGCATTTTCTTTATATTTTAATTTTCTTGAGTAAAGTATTAAAACTAATCACAACATATTAACCATACATATTTTTTATAACTCAGAATCTCTTTTCTTAACTCTTACATGAAGGGATAATTTCTATATTTTTTCCCTTTAAAATGACCCTTATATAATATGTTAATATTTACAGTTATATTAAATTTAATCCCCTTGCAATGGAATGTTAACGTATTGGAAGTCCTGCATGCCTTTAATGGTATCTCTAATTAATTTACTCTTTCCTAAAAATATTAAAAATTGATTCCTAAGCCTGCTCTCTCAGAAGTGTAAAGAAAGACTTTAGGACATTCGAAAAATTCAATAAAAATGTCCTAAGATTAATTATAATTTCATAAAGGAATCATCGTCTACGAAATACTAACTGAATGTAGGCTTTTATTACATTTCCTCAACTAAATACTCAGGCTTCTTTGGATCAATAGTCAAAAGTTAAAAATTTCATTTACAGAATTTGGGGGGGCCTTTCCTCGACAGTAAAATTTTATAGTAAATAAAGGTAAGAAAGAATATGTTTATAGGGTTATTTTCGCTCCTAAATCTAATTCTTCCAGTTATAGAGGTGCATTCAAACATCTAAGGCCTCAAATTTAATCCTAATTCAGTCAGTTAAAGGTCAACTCCACCTAAATAAAATCTATATTATAATCTATTTTTCTCTATAGTAAAATGAAATTAAAGTGCAATTTTTAAATAGTGCAACATTTTTCGAATTCAAGAAATGTTTCAGCTATAAGGCCATCGAATTTAAGCTGAGAAGTGGTAGTATAACCCCATTAATCATGAATTTATTTTTTGTTATATATAAATGTTGCACTATTTAAAAATTGCACTTTAATTTCATTTTACTATAGAGAAAAATAGATTATAATATAGATTTTATTTAGGTGGAGTTGACCTTTAACTGACTGAATTAGGATTAAATTTGAGGCCTTAGATGTTTGAATGCACCTCTATAACTGGAAGAATTAGATTTAGGAGCGAAAATAACCCTATAAACATATTCTTTCTTACCTTTAATTACTATAAAATTTTACTGTCGAGGAAAGGCCCCCCCAGAATTTATATAAAAATACTTTAAATTCTTAATATAGTAAAAAATTAATGAAAATAATTCTAAGAAAGAATAAAAGAAATATATTTTATAACTAGGAAGACAGTACAACGAGCTTTAACTGCAATTTAAATGCAATTATCATTGCGAAGTGGTAAGTATTTTAGAATAATTATTGAGTCATTTGACAAAAGAAGTACATTATGAAAGCTATTTCTACTTGAATAAACCCCTAAAAAACTAAAGTTAGTTAATCTAAGTTATAATTGAAGGTAAAATGAGATTTACTTATTTTTCAAGCTTATACTCTTAAAATGACCTTTTTTCTATTTTAGTTGGTATATTTTTTGAAAATAGATGTAAGTTTTGGTGTTAAAGAAATAGATTTTACCAATAGGATGGAACAATTTTTAAAAAATGAGTTTTAAATGTTCATTTGGAGTCAAATAGATCTACTTCGTTGACATTTCTATAACTTATTAATGAAAATGTAATATTTCAAAGTTAGATAAGTCAGTTCATTAATTAAATTAATCACCTATTTTGGCCCGATCTATAATAGGGGTAATTATCAAAGAAATTTTTTTATAATTAATTATAATATAAATGCAAACAAGATTTAGAAGTAGAAAGCTTCAATAAAAATAATCAAAGAGATATGATATAATAAATGTGAAATGTATTAATTTGAGTTGCTAAAATATACAATGGCATCAATCGAAAATTTTGAACATCTCTTGCTAATTTTAGTTCTATTTTTATAAAAATTAAATGAATATTAATTATGCTTTTCCTGTTTGAAGCTTCATTTTTACCCTTTGTTTTTAAAGTATGATGAGATGATAGTCATTGAACTTAACTTGCTTCTCATTAAATGTCATTTCTTCTACAAGTTTGACCACATCCATCTGAATCTATAATGAAAGCCTTTGGAAGTTTGATAGAACGAAAACTTTCTCCTCCTTTTAAGCTCGATTCTTATTATGTAAGATTGCTCTCATTATGAAGCATTAAAATAACAAATTCATTATTATAGAAGCACTCCACTTCATACAGCTACAAAATTATAAAAGCTTTGTTCTTGGTGTACAAAACATTACTTGAGACATTTAAAACCTGCTTTAAAATCATTAAAAAATAATAATTTAACTTGATGTATTATCTTGAAATAACTTAAGCATCAATAGATCGAGCTAATTTTAAATTTCGTAATTAATTCCATAAATTACAAGGAAATTAGTATTTATGAAGAAGTACTCAATTAATTTGATTATAGGTCGAAAATGAATGAATTAGAGAAATTAAAAAAAAGAGATGTTATTGTTTAAGTATTTGGGTATAAATTAAAAACATCTCTTGATTAACAACTGCCAGGATGTATGATTGCATACTTTTAAAAGCAACTCCATCAGTATTGATTTTGAATTATTTGAAGCATCTCTTATTTATTTTTCAACTTTTCCTCTTTTTAGACTTTTCTTCCGCTAATTTATTTTCCTCATCTTCTTGATCATCACCTTCGTTCTAATTATTTCTGTTAGTATTTAGACTTCTACTGCTGTTATTTTTGTTGCTATTACTGCTATTGCTGCTATAATTATTGGTCCGTAAATTTTTTTTAAAAAGAGGTTTACTAGTGGGAGCCGAACCCTGGTCCAAAAATTCACTTATCTAGCAGCAGTTAACCATCTGATCAATAGGTCTTCAATCATAATCTACTTCTTTATTTCTCTCGAATATCTCTTACTACGGATCACATATTCATATTCATCCCATAGTATTAATTTTCTAATGAATATTTTTTAAGTTATATTAGTGGGAATGTCTTAGAAACGCAGTAATATAAATAGATAGTAAATGGAGGCGATGGCCTTGATGTTTTCTAGACTATTAGTTACTTTATTTAATAATTCAAGGTTTTAAAAGACAAAATTATTTTATTAAACAATTTCAAATAGATTTAAGTATTTTTCATTTATAGTATGATTTCAAGATAAAAACTATGAACGATTTATTAGAATTTTACATATAATTTATTGTATAAAACAGGACAGGTATTTGAATGTCTATAAGATCTAATTTGATATTAAATATTAAATTTATGATTTAACTTGATAGACCTTTACTTCTCCTTTTTTGATGATATTGTTTCTAATTTAATCGAGAGCAGGCTTATAGAACATTGGTTTGGTTTTGAGAGGTTAGTTTGTGAAAATATTTTGGACATTCTTTCCAAACTCAATCATTATTTCAGCTTTCTTATAAAATAAAATTATTGTTAGCCCTTAAACTATGCTCTCTTTGAGCCACCATTCACAATTAAATAAATTCAGCATCATAATTTAAAGAAGTATTGTGGAATGTTATTTAAACATTTTTCTGAACGATAATTTTAATTTTAGAGAAATTACCTTCGAGTTAAAATAAATTAATAAGCAATGAGTCATATCTCTGAATTAAAAGAAAATATGTGCCAGGACATCTTTTATAGGTTGAATATGAATGCATGATCGAGGGTAAGGAAAACCTAATGAAGATAGAGTTCTTGAACAAAGTTATATATATATTAAATTAGATATAGTTTAAAAGCATTATGAATTTAAATTTAATGAGGGAGTCAGCTCCTACCAAATCAGTGTTAAGATCATGAAGAACACCGCCTCGTTCTGAGTTATAGTTTTTGTTTCCGCGCTTTGAGCAGTTGACTGTTTAGGGTGAGTGTAGACTCCTTCTGAATGTTGTAATCGCTGAGGGTTCTGCTTGTTCTTGTTGAAGATCTTGTTCTGCATGTTGTTCAAAAGTACGCAAATGGAAGCATACTTTTGTAGTTCTTTGCGCTTTCCTGCGAAGATGAGTCTCTGTTGATCAGGAGAGATACCTTCCTTGTCTTGGATCTTTGCCTCCAAGGCTGCCGCCTTCAAGTTGTAGAAGTTGATGTTGTTGTTGTAGATGTAGTAGTAGTAGTTGTTGTGGATGTAGTTGTTGTAGTAGACATTTAAATATAGATTTATTTAATTTAAAGCGTAATATATTATGAATCACACATCAAGGATTGAATCAGTATGTATTTCTAAGTTAAACCAACCCTCGATCATGCATTCATATTCAACCTATAATAAATAATCTGGATCTTCAAAATTTGTTTTCATTGCTCTAAATTCCAAATTCTATAGGAAAGGTAAAGCACTGAGATTATTATTTATAGACTCATTTTTATTTATAATCTGAAATTTAGTAAAAGTTTTTTTTTAAAAAAATAAATGCTTTAGCAACTATTTAAATTTGATAATATTTAAGAATCAGAGACAGTTACCTTATATAAATGATGATTTAAGTAAGAATAATTGAATCTTAAACCAAAATCAGAGAAGTTTCTCGATTTTTTTCTTTAAATTATAGCTTCTATGTCTAAAGTTGACTAAAAAATTAGTTTAAAATTAATAAAAGACTAAAGCATAACAAAATGAAAGTTGTAATAAAATAAGGTAAATGTCATAAATACATAGAACACCATAAGCTAACTTGATGTTTTTATAAAAGCTTAAATTGAATAAATTGATTGGGTCAATACGCTTGTTTATGAATGCGAAGAGTGACTCAATTTGGGAATTAAGTCTTTCCTCTCCACTTAGGAATCTTGCCATTAACGAAAATTTGCTATTAGGAATGAATGTCATGTAGTATTCTCTATTCAGACTTTACTTAAATAATTAAATGTTTAATTTGTAGAACTTTTGTTTAAGAAAAATTATCCATACCATTTTTTTAATTTTATTTATGTTATGTAACTTTATATTTTTAAATAACCACATGTGCACATATAAAAACGTAAAATATAAATAAATTATAATATTTTCTAAAATGCCTTTAAATAATTTAATAATTTTGAATAAATAAGGGTTTTATATAAAGTGAGATTTTAAAAAATACATAATTGTATATAATTGAATCGCTGCAATAGTTTTGCTGTCTGATGAGGTTTAAGCTTTTCTTCCATTTATAATTTATTTAAAGTTTTAATTTAGAAGAAATCTTTTGATAGTGTAAGAGATCTCTCTCTAATTGCTCATCAATATAATAAATTATCCTCATAAGATATACTTAAAATATAAGATATTTTTATGAAGAGAAACTAAAGAAATAAAATTGTCCTTAAAATTTAATATGAATAAGATTTAATTATTAAATTATGAATTTATCATCTGTTTTGTCAAGAATATCAATACTGATTGAGAAATTGTGGTCGAAATTTAAATGTCCGTTAAAAATAAGTTTGAGGCAAGTTCCTGAATCACTTTCTTCATATCCTATATCAGTTTTACTTTTATAGCAAACTAGTCAGCTATTTGACTATCAAAATAATAAAACAGTGCCAAAAACAATTCTTACTCTCATTCAAATTCATTATTGCTAGATATCAATTCTTTAACCATTTAGAAGATAAATATTAAATATTTCATTAAAGACCTTAGCCAGAAACTTATAATGCATAACAGAATCGGAATAATTTAAATTACTTTTAAAATTCAAGAGTCTGTATCTAGAATAATTGAAAATAAAAATCAAGATTAGATTTTGATGTACTGTAACTATAATAAAGGTATCATCTTCTCTATTGCATGTCTTTTTATTGTGGGCAGATAGAATTGCTCTGGAGCAGTATGTGTTATTAATTCTTTAAAATAATTAAAAATGATTTTATGAAACTTTTCTTCATCTGTTAATTGAAATTGATTGTCATTTAAAACAAAATAGAAATCTTTATATTAATAAGGAAAATATTCAAATTTTTTACTTGAAATTTATATTTGGAATAATCTTTTCATTGTCGATGGATTTATTTTCTCCAAAAGAAATACTAAGAACGCACTTCTCTCCCAAAATAGCAAGAGTGGCAACTCCACTCTCCATAATTTGCTTAACTACGTTAACTGCGTTTTCCTGTGTGTTTAGCTGTGTAGTGCAAATAGTTTTTATTTGATGGAGTTCACTTATACAGTTCCTTAGTCGTCCTTAGAAATAAAAGAAGCTACCATCATTATTTAATTCAAAAAAAAAAATTAACTTTCTAAATTTCAAAATTAATAAAATATAAGAAAGTAGGAATTTTAATTAAAATCGGAGATTGGTTAAAATAATAACTGGAGAGTTGCAACTTCGTGTCAGTTGAAATCACTAATTCACCCTCTGAATATAGCTTGTTAAATATCTTATTAAACGTTAATATGAGTTTCTTCTTTAATCATCTCCTCAGCAACTCTCAACAGTGAGATATGACTCGCGCATTCGTCATCTTCTTTCATTTCGTTTTCATTAAAACTTGGGTCGGTTATAACTCTTGACTGAGTGCTCTCACACAAAGTTAAATGGATGAAAAGTTCTTAGAATTTGATGCTGAATCGAATGGTCTAAAATTATTTAAATTGGACACACTTCAACTACCACTTATTTACTCCATTTTAATTTAATACCTAATTTAATTCTCTATTTTAATAAATTCTCAGCTATATTCTATAATAGAACTAAGCATCGTATAAAGTAGAAATTAATCAATATGATTTCTAGCTTAATTAGATCTCGGTCTTTTAAATATGATAAAGAATCATAACTATAAAAATCATTCAAATAAATAATATTTTATTTTATCATAATTTTAATAAATAATCACTTTTGGTGGTTTGTAAGATTAGTTGAGAAACACTTTAAAATATTTAGTATTTTATAAATAAATTAGTGAATACTCACTCCTTATGGAAATATATTATTTTTAATAATAACTTGAAAGCATTGAGTTGAAGGATTCAACATTTCTGTCATTTTGGAGAGTGACTAGTAGCTACTCTATGAACTGCTTTATGAGATTCATGTCGCTCAATATGGACCTGTCCTCTAAGTCAGCGTCGTCTAGTCCATCATTTAAATCGTTGAAATTTAAATCCTTATTAGCCATACAGAATTTTATCAATTCTTCTGCGTTTTAAAGTTCGCCTAGGTTCTTGAAATCCACTGGCCTGCTATATCCATAAAAATAAACTATACAGCATCTACTCAATGCGCTTGATCTAGCTTATAAAAATATAACATCTTACAATCTAAACTCATATTTTCCATTTTGCAAACTAAGATAAAATAAAAAATAATTGTTGTCCAAATCCTTAAATGAAATAATGCGAAAAAAATGTATAAAATGCAGCATTTCTTTTAGTCTTTTTCTAATTTAAATAAAATTCTAAAATTATGAGGGGAATCCTTTCCTGTAAAGTAAAATTTTATAATGAATTATGTAATTAAATACCCAAATATATTGATTAATTTACTACTTAATTTTATTCTTTAAGTTAAAATTTCCAATTCTATCATCTAGAGCATTAAAGTTAGTCCTCAATCAGACAGTTAAAGGTCAAATTTCCATAAGAAAATCTTTCATTTAAGTTTTTTTCTCCCTATTTTAAAATAAATTTCATGTGCATTCTTAAAATATTTCAAGATTTGTTATTCAGCATATACTTAAGCTATAAGAACTATGATTTTGAGCAGGAATGTTGCATAATTAGCCCATAAATGATTTATTGAATTATTATTTTTTCAAAAATTTTCAATATTTCAAGAATGCACATGAAGTTTATTTTACTCGAGAGAAAAATAACAGCTTCTATGAAAGATTTTTCTTTGGGGGGAGAGTCTGACCTTAAATCTACTGATTTAGGACTAAAATTTGAAGCTTAAAATGAATGAATTGGCAATTTAAAATGGAAAAATAGGATTTAGGAGTAAAATTTATATACATATTTTGGTATTTCATTATATAATTAATTATAAAATTTTAATGTTCAAAGGGCCCATACAAAATTTTAGTTCTTATTTCCACATAAGTCCTCTTCGGGTTAGCAATATAAATTTACCATCCATAATTTTAAGACTTGTGAGCAGAACTAAATAATTTATAATATTACAATCCATTGCTAGGGTATTTTAAATAAGGGTTTGTAGATTAAAACAAGACATGAAACCATGCGATAAAAACATTGCTTCCCTGAATTAATGATCCTTCTCTAAAAATTGGCAAGGCCTAAAGGAGCATTGATCATATTTAGAACCACGAATTAAACCTATGTGAGAAGATGCAAGAGTGTGATATTAGGTACGCATTTTGCGTCACTTAAAAGTTTACTTGCTAAATTATGCTTCACGATACTAGAACGCGTCACCTAACACCGTAGAATATCTCAAATCTAATTGGTAGGTTTAGATCTTTAAGTTCTCAATGATAATTTGAAGGTTTTTGATCTAGAGCTAAGATTAGCAGATTTAAATCTCCCAGTAGTTATCGATGGGGATATATTTTTTCCCGTTCTAATGAGGGTAGTACTACTGATTCAGTTTTTTCAATAATTTGACAATTTTATGGAGAAGGTGGTTACTCAAATTAAGCATGTGATTTATTTATCTATTGGAGGGTGACTTCTTATTCTATAATTATAATACTTAAATCCTATTATCTATTGAGATAAGAATTAATTTTATAATGATTTGCTCTTTAAAATTACATGTGTATTGAATTATAGTTGCTGTTAAATGGTTTTTAAATGTCGTTGAAGGATTTAAAATATTTATTTTTCTTCCAGGTGTTTAGATAGATAGATAAAGTTCTCGATGAATTCAAAATTTTGCTGATTCTTTTTAATGGCTGAGTAGTTTTACAAGAATCTAAGTTTCAATACTTAATCGCATTCATCCCTCAGCTTTTGTAACTTGCTGATTATCAGCAAATCTCATATTCAAAATAATATTCTCTAATTATTATTTATATTTTTTTTAATATATAAAATTTTTTACGAATTTAGTGAGAAAGTGAATTAAAAAATATTTGATGAAAATGAAATATCTGGAGGGATAGGACGGAAGTTAACTTCCCTCCTGCTATTTTTTTAAAAATCACAATTTCGGTCAAAATTGACTGTAAAGTGCAAAAAATGAGGAATTTTTAAGATAAAAAATTTGAGCAGCTAGTCAAAATAATATATTTTTAAATTCATTTTTGCTGTCTGAAGTCACTTTATTCTCTAAGAAATTGGGTTTAGTCATTTCTTAATTTCAAATCTATAACTAAATTTTAGGAAAAAACATGTAAATTATATATTCCTGGTATGAAAAGTCCTACAGTAGTATCTTTATGAATTTAGAGAATGTCGCAGTTATTATTTTTGATAATTCAGCAGATTTTATTACAATTCTAATCTTTCTTTCAAATGAAACTATACTTTTAATTAATTTTTCTTATAGTTGAATTTAATGTTTTTATCTTTATTTAGTTAATAAGTCATGAAATAAAAATTGCTTGATGTTTAAAACTAAAATCATTATGCAAGAATAATTTGCGATGAGACTGAATGTTTTATGATGATAGAGTCATATAATAACGTTATTAAGCTTTTATTATAAGATGAATATGAATTAGTAATCGGAGATGGTAGAAATACGAAATAAATGATGTTCATATCCCAATGAGATTAAATATAAATATAAATTCGTTAAAATAAATCTGATCTGACTTTCTGACTAATTTAAAGATACGTAGAGTTTGGATCTTCTGACTTTCTGACCAAGTGAAAGATTGAGAGAGTTGAGGAGATAAATAATTAATTTTATTATTTAATATGTTATGCGAAAATTTAAGCACTCTAATGTCTGCTCATTCATGGGATCAAGTAGAAGCTAATGATCTCAATTCTCTAAGGTTGTCTGATTGCAACGTATTGCTCCGGGTGCCCCCATCCCAGAGTTAGAATGCTGTCTTGGTTCAAATTTAAAGAGTGTAGTCTCTGCAAAGGGTTCGGTGTTCGATTCCCTTTGATCTGCATCCAGTCGGTCCAGAAAATCTTGCAAGTTTAATACCCTGAAGGGAAACTTCTGTGCATTTGCCTTTCCCTCTGTGAATCAACCCCCCTATTTTGTAAGAAACCCCATTTAGTAAATTTCCCCAACTGAGAAGGTGCAATTTTTTAGAGCTTAATTTCCCGGGACCCAAACATATCTCTAGAATGGGTAGAGGAATTTCGCATTGACGCAGAACCCTTTACCTTCAAAGAGTTGTTCTGTCTTCTTGTAAATTGCGGGAAAAAACATTATATTTGCCCTGCAATTTCACGAGCTGGGGCTCATGCTAGAAATTCGATGTGTCAACAGAAAATTTATTGCTCACCAATTTGAGCTCTTCGCATCTGAAGATCATCATCAAGTACTACATTAGCGTTTATTTCCCTTTGTTTGGCTTGCCATGCATCCAGACTGCGTTTATCTTGTCAGGACACTTGCGAAAGATAACATCATAGAGTGTGTCCACTATTTCCCTGTATTTTATTTCTGCAAGATAGTCGGCAGTGAGATTGCGCTTGTTTAATAATGCGACT
Organism: Tetmemena sp. SeJ-2015; assembly: GCA_027382625.1. Lineage (NCBI taxonomy): Eukaryota > Ciliophora > Spirotrichea > Sporadotrichida > Oxytrichidae > Tetmemena > Tetmemena sp. SeJ-2015. The sequence goes on along the minus strand of JAJKFJ010020648.1, from coordinate 8,848 downwards.
TTGTTTTGCCCAAAATACTCCACTAGTCTTTTGAATTTTGATTCTTGCGGATAGAGACTGGGTTGAAATTTTTTCTCCATCTTGCATGCGTCTGGAGATGAGTGAAGCTCTTCAAAATCTGCTTTATTGAGGGCTGGTCATCCTTGTGGCGCCAGTAAAATTCTTCTACCGATCTGGCTTATCCATTTCTAAAGTCTTGCACGAATTTCCAGATTATTTCCTATTAGGCTCAGATGCTCTTGAGCTGCTCTCTCACGATGACTCCCACCTCTCTGATCGCCATTCAGCATGAATCGAGAGAAATTTTCCTAAAGTCCTGCTAGTAGTTCCACATTTAGAGTGGACCTCATGAATCTCTCAACCTCCCCTTTCCAATAGGCTGATATTGAAAGCCTAATTTTTTTGGAGTTTGTAGCCTCTGCAATCCTTTACTTGAAGTACCCTTCGAATTCCAACTTTGTTCTCATGGAGATGAACCGAGAAGTATAAGTGCTCTACCCCCTCAATCTTGAAGACTAGGCAATGGTTGAATGCTTTCAAGACTTTGGGGCATCTCTTGTTCTAGTACGGAATATAGGGGAGCTGGATCGACTTAGGATTATAGCTAAAAGTAGAAGTGGTGTCTTTTTATACTTCCTTTTTTTAGACCCTTAAATATTTACCAGGTTTTTAAAATATAATGCTTAATTTCTTAGGACCTTAAAGTTAAATTTTAAAATGTTGTGGAATTAAGGAACCCTTTTTAAGGTAAGAAATTTTTTAATAATTAAAAAATTTTTCTTTTAGGCAGAAATCAGAAATCCAAATTAGACTTTCTTACAGAAAGTAATCAGATTTTTTTTAACGAAATTTTTATTTATATTTAACTAATTGGGGGTTTTAACATCATTTATTTGATTTTACCATCCCTTACTAATTCATATTCATCTTATATAACTCAGTCATAATTATGACTCTACAAATTCATAACTAAATGATTTATTTCAATAAAATTAATTCATAGATTTAAAATAATAGCCCTCTACAAGTTTTATTACACAAAAAAAACTAAATTATTTGGTATTTTACTAAAACTATATTACTTATTGAAAGGAGATTTATGTTAAGGATGGGAGGATGTTAACTTCCCCCAATATCTTCCAAATAATACTTTTTATTTTATTAAAATGATTGAAATTATTCTTGGATACTTAAATGTAATTGACTTTAAATGATTTCATTTTATAAACGTCATGGTAGACACGTGGCATCAGGGGCAGGTCACACCAGTTATGAGCGTGTTTTAGTGGGTGATATAAAAGCCTACTATATATATACCCTAGTGGGGTGCTTAATTCTGCTAATCTAATCTAATTATTTTTTAAAGAGGAAAATTTATTTAAATACAAAGATTTCATCTCGAATCAGATCTTCATGAAATTAAACATTGCTTTGATCGTCTGCGAATAAAGCAGACTGCTTCTCGAAAATAAAATAGAAAGCTTTTTATAATTTTTTTTCCCTATACCTTTTTAACTTTTAAATAATAGAAGTAAGCATAAATCAATAATTAACTTCACCCTTGAAAAAACCTGAAATTAAAAGCATTAAAAATTAGTTTTAATTCAGATATCTTGAATGTTTTTAATTTTTCTAGAGCGGAAAGAGAAAAAATAATTATTATTTTATAAGTATCTTTCAGTTACGGGAGAAGCTATTTGTATTTAACACATCTCCTTCTAATCTTTAAAAATATTTATTGTTGCTTATTCATTTAAAAATAGGAATTATTCATAAGTTCTTAAAAATTGAAGACATAATTATCATTATTTATAACTTTTGCCTAATTTTTATAAAATATAGATATAATTATTTTTTCTCGAAGATTTCAAGCTCTTTTTAAATAGCAAATTTATCAGGGAATTAGAGCCAATGTTGCAGTTCCTCAAAGCTAAGCTCTTGTTTAATTCAAAAAGATATAAATTTTTTTAAAGTTAAATTCTTTTATAAACTGAAATTAAATTAAAATCAAATACTCTTTTTGAAAGCATAACTTACCTTAGCCTTAAATAAATTAAATCTGAAAATTTGATAGAGGGAAGATGAATATGAAATAGTAATAGAGGATTTGTAAAAATTAAGTATATTGATTAATTTCTTGACCTGATCTAAACGAGCTCTGATAAGTGAAAGTTTTAATATCTTTCTATTCTCGGTGGGATTATTTTAAATTAAGGACGAAGTATACGGAGTCAGCTCAAAGTATGGATATAGAAGGCCAATATTCTTAGACTGCTCCCTTTTTAAAACCTATAATTGTGTGACTTTGAAAATGAGCAGGCTTGGTGGAGGAAACTTATATGAACAGTGAGATTTGTTCAAATGAAGAGACCCAGACTCCCAGGATTCTTCGAGAGAATGTTATTTAAGTCAGTCTACTAGCCTATGCAGGAGAAGAGAGACGACTACCTAGCAGATAAAGAGAAATAAGTGAAGTGAATCGTGGGTTGTAAGAATAAGATTAGTCTTAAATATATATAGTAAGTCCTCGTCTATGAGAATGTTTTCAGGTTTGAGAGAAAAGTAGGGTGTGATATATTTAAATTATTAAATAGGAAAAGTTTAGGTTTTAATTAAATTTGGACACCCCAGTGGTTAATCACTGATCTCTTGAGAGAAATCCAATTAAACATTAGAGTTTTAATTATAGCTCTAATCATTATATTAAACACCAATCAATATTAGTTTTAATCTCTATTAGCCAATCACTGATCTCTATTTCATATAGTCCCAATCACATCTCTAATTAAGGATTGGGCTTTAATCTTATTCTTATAACCCACGATTCACTTCACTTATTTCTCTTTATAATGATGAATGATGAATTAGTGAGCATGTAAAAGAATAATCAAGTTCCAACCTCTTTATAGAGATCAGACTTAATTAAACAACTCAAGCATTATTAAATAGGACTTCCAGAGGAAGATTAGAAATTAGGAATTAGAGTGATTTATATTACCCCTATGGGGTGGGTTTGACTATTTAATACCCCCACCTGTCCCCCTCATAAATATGGGGGCTCATATGGTCTCCCTCTAATGCATCACCTGTACTCTCTAGACGTACTGACCACTGACCAGGGGGGCCCACAGCTGATAGCCGCAAGAGGACGCGGGCGTTGCCACTCACTGCACAGGGCAATGGCCAGGAATCCCTGCCGTTCAAACCCTCCCTGACTGAGGGCGTGAGCTGCCGGTCACTCGGGGGCCTCTGGCGCCATGCCTGGGGTCTCAGTGGACTGGTCAAAGAGAGCGTGCACTCTGCCTCAGGTGTCTGATTCAGGGTGCCTCATAGCGGTAGTCATAGGGTGGCCGCTGTCAGTGTCTAGTCATCCTCATATTCCTATGGCATCCTGTTCTTTGATTGCTCTAGTAGCACTGTAGTCGCCGTAGTCGATGCGTCTTCTGCCGCAACCACTCTTTTTTTATTTCCCTTCTTTTTTTTTCCGAGTCAACTCCATCAGAAACTCCATCTTCCTCTGTAAGCGTAAGCCCTATTTAATAATCCTAACAGATATTATTGCTGAGCAAATGAAATTTTTCAGAAAGGAAATGCTCACTTGAGAATTATAAGATGTGCAGTATACTTGATGAATGCAGTTTAGTAGGTGAGATTAAAGTTTTAAACTCTTATCTCATCCTAATTATATTTATATTTCACACTTGTGAGAATGAAGGATTAGACTATTGGAATACCCGGTAGGCACTAATTATATTTGATGAGTAATCAATTCTAAGTTATAAAAGAATTTGCTCATTTATTCGAAATAGATAAATAGTCTTATAAGACTAAATGAAGTTTGAATAAAGCGTACTTTTATTTAATTAATTCTTATTTCAAATCCTTCCCGCCTTTAATAGAAAAATTTTCAATTCAACGAATCAGAGAAAGTTGATATCAACTGAAGAAATGAATCAATTTATTTTTTGCCAGCCCTCGTTTATAAATTTATATTCTTCTTATAGTGAATGGTCCACTCAAAAATTGATAAATTCTATTTTCTCAATTTATTCAACATCTTAAGTTTAAATATTTATAAACCTTTACAAATTTTGATACAATCTAGAAAAAGTTGTTTGCCAATCTGTATCCTATGTTCATTCTCATAATTTTAAAGTTCATAAAATCTCTAGGAGAGTTTTAAGAAATATTAAATATTCTGGATTAATTTTGCATATTAATTTCAAATTCTGTTTAAAAATGGCAAATTTCGTTTCTTAGGAATAATGACTTCTTGCTCTGGTCTCTTCTTCTTGTTCTTCTTCTTGTTGTTCTTATTCTCTTTCTTATTATTTTTCATTTTTTTACTTTTGTTGAGTTGACTTCGTAATAATCTCTTAGTCATCAGCTCTGTGTCTCTTGATCCTTGAAGTAGATTTCTTATCTCTGTCCTTGAGTTTTCAAACTTCCACTTGCTTATTTTGAAAGCCTCCTCCAGTTAGAGCTTGGGACAAAAAAGCTTAACTAATTCCAGGACTAGATTATTATTTTTAATGTATTGCCATAATATTATTCTAAAGATGATTAAGTGAATTGAATCGCGAATAGTAGAAATAAGATCAGAAATGGGAGTCTTAATTATTAGATTAGTAGTCTGATAGTCAGCAAAGAATAATGATTAGCTAATATAGTTTAACTCTAATATAGTTGGCTATTAAAGAATTTAATCTGATGTCTAATAAAATAATTACAGCCTGATTACTCTATTAGGAATCTTGATTAACCAATGGGGTGGCCTAATTAATTAAAATACAAATAATTTTACCACTAATCTTTAAAATTTATCACCCCAACTTTTCTTTTGAAGCCATAGAATGTTCTTTTAGATGATGTTGTCATTAAGACTCCCATTTCTGATCTTATTTCTACTATTCGCGATTCAATTCGCTTAATTATCTTTAGTTTACTCTCTGTTTATACTTTGACTTTTCAATTTCTCAATATTAATTATTTTTAAGAATATTTTTATTAATACTAAAAATTATAATATCATAAAATTTTATTGTTCAGGATAGTTCATTAGTCTGGATATATGAACAAATATAGATGGAAAGTTAACTATCATTAAATTAATTAAACAAAATGAGTTTAAAATATAATATAATGAAGTTGATAATTCTTCAGATTTTGTCTCAAAATCTTACATTAAATATATACTTTATAATAAATAGTGATTTTACAAAATAGAAGTATAGTATAATTAATTTTAAATAGTATTAAAATAAATCTTGCTGGCAATTATTTAATTAGACTAAATTTATTTTTTATAATATCAATAATTTTATGTGCTTTCAGGCTTCCTTTAATAAGTTCTTGAATTGAGAGTCGATCAAGCTAGCTAAGTGAAATTTTCTTTAATGCAATATAACCATCATTGATTAAAATTGATATCGATTAAAAATATAAGCATACATTTTTTTTTAATTAGAGAAGACTTAAAATTTTATAGTAGAAATTATTTTATCCTAAACTAAAATCCTTTGGTCAATGATCAAAAGAATTATTTCACTCATTAATTTTTAAAATATGCAGATTTATGAGATAATAAGAGGTATTTTCTTAAAATAATTTAAGCAACACTATATATTTTTGCATTTTAGATAATTTAAATTATATTTTTTCTTTCCAGGCTATTATCTTTTGCTGACTTAAATAAAATACTTCAACTAGGAATTTCTGATTGAAGTCTAGATAAATAGTTGACGATACAAGATATTAATGAATAAGAGGCATTTTAAGCTGTTTTATTTCCTTCCACTCTTCGCTTTCCAGGAGTACGCTCAATTTTTCACTTTTCTAATAATGAATTAAAATATTTTTAATCTCCATAATTTGAAGTTGCCTAAGATCTTGTGTGATTTCTATCAAGTCAATGTATTGAGAAAAGAAGTTGAGACTATTGATATATTTCTATGTGGCATCTATTTAAATATTTTTCATTTTAAATATTTTAATAGAACAAGCATTTCAGGATATTTAAGAATAAATTTATGTTGTCAAACTTAAAGAATATGGCTGAAGTGTGGTGCACATTTATAAATTATATTATTATACCTTAGAATTATTGAAAAATAGGAGGTATAGTAAACTGATCTATAAGAGATCAACTTTTAAAAATTAATATGTAATAAAGCTGTTTAAATAATATGGTTTATAATTTTTTAATTCACGGACTAATTAGCATGTAAATCTTGGTGAAGACCTTATCGAAGTTACTTCTGCTGATAGTCTTAATCTTTAAGCTTTAGCATATTTCTCTTTGAAGTTGCAAAGTAGATTGCTTTTGAAAGTTTTAGCTACTCAAGGATATTTTAGATATTAGCTATCTTAAATTGAAATGATGTTGTTCAAAAGTGTTAAATTTTCTGTATTCTGGTTACCTTTCTTGAGCTCTAAATCTAGCTTGCCATTTTTGGTGTTATTGTTTACCCTCCTTGTCCAGAATTTTAGACTTGACGTTTTCAATGTTTCGAAAAAGAGAAATATCAGTTGCTATTACTTTTATTGTTAGTTCTATGAGCTCCAAATTTAAAAGAAGAGATCTATGAAATTATAATAAATTAAATATAGGAAACCTTATTTAGACTTGAGCAGTTTCTATTTCGATTAGAAAATACTTTTAATTATCCTTTAGATTCTTCACTATATTCAGCTTTAATAAAACCATTTCTAGAAAGCTCAATCCCTACATAAGCAAACCCAAGTTTTGATTAAGCCTAATATAAATTTCTCTAGATTCTGGACAGAATGATTTTACATGGGGTAAAGCATTAAAGCATATATGTCTGCTTTTAAGTTGAATGTTCGTGTATGTCCTTAATGTTTTGAGAGTAGAATATGCAATGGCGGTATAATAAAAACTCTTTTTAGAAGTTATTCACTATTAAAATACCAATATTGAGGTAAATACCCATAGTTAATTATATAAAATCTAATAATCTTCATTCATTAAAATTAATTCATTTCAATTCAATTCAAATCAAATCCTTTTTCTTTTCTTTTTATTTAAACATATATTAGATTGTCAGTTAAGTTTAAGAACACTAAACTAATCTCAATAGTTTTAAATGCGAAAATTACCTTTTCTGACTAGAACTGATCTTTGTGATAAATTTATATTCTTTATTCTACTTTTTAAAGTTATTAGATATTTATCCTCGTAAATATGAATTATTTGCTTTTGAGTAAATTAACAGAAAAAATCAAAACACTCAATATTTATACGCGTTCTTAGTGCCCTGTAATAATTATTCACCTCGCTTTCCTAAAGTTTTTCAAAGATTGGAACTTTAGTAAGGAGTTTCCCATCTCGAGTAGTGGTTAATATAGTTGCATGATTCCGAGATATCATAGTCTGACTATTGGAGATTTTAGCTGCTCCACTTCTGAGCGTTTTGATGTCATTTTTAGTTTGTTTTACTCGAAGAATTGCATTCTTGTCTTGAATCTTCTACTGAAATCGAGCATTTATCTGAGCTCTGTAGATGCATCCGCTCGATTAAGCTGGAATTTTAATGAAATGGAATTCTTAATTCAATAATCGCTCTAGCCTAATAAATTTATTAAGAGAGATTAAAAGTTTATATCTTTTAATCAAAATATTCTTAATGTTCTTAAAGACTAATTTCTCTTTAATATCTTTAATAGATTATGCTCATTAAGTTCTTAATTGAAATGAGACTTCTCTTAATTCAAGTTTGCCTGTCTTAATAAATTTATTAGGCTAGAGCGATTATTGAATTAAGAATTCCATTTCATTAAAATTCCAGCTTAATCGAGCGGATGCATCTACAGAGCTCAGATAAATGCTCGATTTCAGTAGAAGATTCAAGACAAGAATGCAATTCTTCGAGTAAAACAAACTAAAAATGACATCAAAACGCTCAGAAGTGGAGCAGCTAAAATCTCCAATAGTCAGACTATGATATCTCGGAATCATGCAACTATATTAAACACCAAGGGAAAATCCTTCTAAAGTTTCCCAAACTTTGAAAAATTTAGGAAAGCGAGGTGAATAAATTATTACAGGGACTAAGAACCGAAAATATTATTTTTGATTTTTTCTGTTAAACTAAAAGAAATAATTAATTTTTAAAAATTTTTTTTATTTTAAAAAAGGATTTTTTTTTTAAAAGGATTATTTTTTGGGAAAAATTTTGATCTCATAAATTAAAAAAAGACTTTAGTAGCAAATCAATATTCTTATCTTATAATTATTTATAAAGAAAATTTCTTATTTTTTTTTTATATTAAACTTTTTTGATTTTCCCTAATTTTTAAAAAAAAAAATTTTTGGAATTTTTAATTCAAATTAAAAAAATTTAAAAGTGAATTTTTAAAAATAAATTATTAATGAGAGAGGTAAAAATAGTTTAAAATTTTAAAAAATCTTTAGATAATAATAATGAAATTCATTAGCCTTTTTTAATAAAATTAGTAGAATGCATTCATTTAAAGCAGGGTCGAAAGTGAGTGAAATGTAATTAATACTCAGAACTATGTATTCAAAAGGAAACTAGGCAAATATGTTAAATCTGTTAAATTTTAAACATCCCATTATAAAAATTAAGCTGGTCTTAATAATAAGATACATTTCTAATTTGATCATTGCATATCACTAACTTTGGGTTGCAAATGAACACAAAAATCGAAAATTTTTGATGTCCAGAAAAAAATTAATACTCAAATTCATTTTTCAGAATTTCTTAGAAATTTTTTGATATTCTTATCATTCAGATTTTCTAATAAATAAAAAAAAATTTGAGAAAAATTAGTAATATAAGAGGTGTAGTTGATATGATGAATCCAA
>JAJKFJ010020647.1:0-51064 GCA_027382625.1 Tetmemena sp. SeJ-2015 | reverse complement strand
AGAGAGGCAGAGGAGCAGTTAGAAATCCTTAAAGGAGACAGTAACTCTATCGAATAATAAATTAAGGATTTAAGAGCCCTAAGAAGTGAAAAGTTATGATTAGCATTTTAAGTAAACTACTATTTCTTAGAATTTTCTTGAAGATTTATGCAGCATTAATCCTTAACTAATTAAATAGAGATATGAGAGAGTTTAAGTCTTCATCTTTCTTTTACTTTACCATAGAAAACGTTTTCTGGGACGAAGCTTGCCGTAATGAGTCTTGAATCAAAGTATCTCTGGTTTAGAGTTTATTGAACTTTAATTGCTCCATTAACGTCATTCTTATTGAATTTTACCCACACGTTACCCACAGCTTGTTCCACCCAAACCTTTTCAACTTTGCCCATCTCATTGCAAACATCTTCAACTTGCTCCTTGATATCGATGAAAAAGGCAGGGTCTTTCTTTAGATCCACTCCAGTTGAATCAAACATATTATTGAGAAGCAAACAGTTTGAAGGCATTGCTTATACGTATTAAGGTAAACCTATATCTAAATTAAATAATCGAAATAAACTTTACACTGGCTTATGATGGCGTGATTATTGAAGTTTTGTGCTTTGATAGCCTAGCCAGTATCCTATTAATTTGACTCTCTGCTGAGCTTCTACATTAGAAGAGCCCTTGACTGAGCAGAGTGGATGTATTAATTTGCAGAGTCCTCTTCCAAATCGTAATCTCCTTGTCCTCTTTGGTTCATCATCTTTGTTGTTTGCTCAGTCATGATCTAGACCTTGAGTTTCTTTCCATTGAGGTCAAAACCATTCATCTCTTTGACTGCGACCTTAGCGTACTTGTGCTTTCTATAAGTGATTATAGCGTGTCCTTTGTTTCTACCAGTGATGTGATCTTTAGGTAGCTCAATATTTTCAATATCTCCAAAAGGACTGAACCACTATATCCATTTAACATTACAAGTGTTTTACCTCTCTAATCTCAGCTTCTCTCACTTGACTCAATATGTCTACTAATCCTCCAACGTAGACTTAGTTCTCCAGTTCTACTTTCTTTTTTGGTTCAGGTTTCAGATTTCCTGAATTTCCAAACCTGTCTTGCTCTTTCTTGTACTTGGATGCAGCTGCTGCTCTGTTTTTCTCAGCCTGAGAAGCCTATATCATTATTGTCTAGCCCATAAATTAGGTTTCCTGAGAGTGCCATTGCCAACAGCACAGACTCAGGGCTGTAGAACTCTATGTACGCGATTCTATATACAAATTTAATCAAATCATATATTAAAAACATTTTCCATTTCCTTTATTCATCTTCAAATTTTCTCTTTAGTATTTTATTTTTGATTCTATAAAGGTTAAGAGGTATGAGGTGTCAGAGAGAAGGTTGAGGAATTCGTGAAATCACTGGAATGAACATCAATTCATGTTTCAGCAGTCTACACTGCAACAAATTACATACCCTTTTGATTTACCTGATCGTTAGTCTCTAATTAGTCTCACATCTCTGATCTTTCCCACTCCCTTGTCTTTCGAGAAGTAGTTATAGAGATCTCTCTCATTTGCATGTAAAGCAATTCTGTTCACGAGAACAGTGCAGTCATCCCTCTGCGCCTCTTCAGCTTATCTCTCTATACATATAAGACCATTGATTTCTTACTGGCTTCTTCAATCTGTTTGAGCAGAGCATCTTCTTGCTTCTTGATTGGGTCTATCTCTGGCTCCTCCTTTGGCTCTTTGTCTTTAGACTTTCTCTTGGAATCATCCCTTGTCCTTGAGCCGCGTCTCTTGTCTCTGGAGCCAGATCTCCTCTTGTGTCTGCGGTCTCTGTCCTCAGATCCTGACCTGCTTGAGCGTCTGTGTTTATGAGACTTCTTCTTTCTGGATCTGGAGCGATCTTCTCTGGTTCTTTTATCGTCGCCGTCTCTACCCTTTGAGCGGGAGTCTCTCCTGTCGCGGAAATCTCTTCCAGATTCAGGGTTGTGCTTAGCCCTTTCTTCTTGCTAATAATAATTCTCAAAATTAAAAGACGGTACCTTCATGAGCTCCTCAAGAGCCTCGAGATCCAAATCTGCCATGATACTTTTAAATATTAATTATAGTCAACTAATTCGATTAAATATTAACTAATTGGGGGCCAATTTATCTATCCTCCCTTAGAGTATATATTTGTTTATATATACACACATAAAAATAATTTAAATAAATGAGAGAGAGTCTTCTAAAATAGGTTGCCGTCTATTTTAACTCCCCTCAGTTTTAATAATATTAAGCAATTTAAAATGATTCAACTTTTGATTTCAATCTCTTTTATTTGAAATCGATCCATTGATACTAAATCACTTTCCTTTTCATGTGATTCATTGGTAGAAAGTATTGTTTCCACTCCTTCAAAGTCCAAGCAAGAAGACTGCGTAGCCTGCTCCAAGACCAGCTAGTGCAGCCTAGTCGTTGTAGAAGGCGCCATAGAGAACGAAGAGAGAGAGGTATCCCGCAGGTCCCAGAGCGAACTTGAACCAAGCTGGATTCTTCAATGCGTTATAGGCGATGAGTCCTCCTGTGAGAGCGATGCTTCCCTTGGCAGTGTAGCTGGAGTCCTTGTTTACTTGAACTGCGCTGATGGCGGTGCCTGCAAGAGCTGCTGCAGCTAAGAGAGTGAGGAGGTGGTTGCGACCGTATCTGTTGATGTGATAGTTGCCAATTGTGTAGAAGATAGCTCCATTGAACAAGAGAGAAGGCAATGACAGGTTAAAGAAATGGAAGCTGAGGAGACTAGTCAACTTTGAGGTCTCGCTCACTTCATATTAGTTCTTCATGTTGAGGCGGGTGTGGCCTGGAAGAAGTTGGTATGCGCCGTATCCAGCCAAGTTAAAGGCGAGGAGGTACTTCACGAAGTAGTTGCGAGGAGTGTAGAGAGGTAGTCTCTTGACAACTGTGCCAGATCTGAGGGGCAGCAAGAAATTCATTTATATAATTTGCTAATTAATTATTACTATTTATTTTAGCATCCTTCCATGCATGCTCTATGAGTGGAAGTAGCAGCATTTGTTGAATTAATTAAGTGAAAGATTATTGAATTAAAATGAATGACTCTACAGAGCAGAGTTTGCAGAAGAAACCATAGAAGGGAATTGAGTTCACAGAGGAAGAAAGCGATGGAGCCAATTTCATTCAAGTCCACATATAGAGTAAAGAGAAAATTGCATCCTCACCTTCCCCTTTAAAAAAGCAGATCTACCAGATTTCTCAAGGACGCCAACAGTTCTTTCCACTTCAATGTAATAGAAATAAATCTTAAAGGTTTTGTAGAGGCTACTGGATTTGATAGCTAGCTCAAAACCAATCAAAACTTAATAAACGATAGACATTAGCTAAATATCAAGAGTCAGACTTTTGAAAATCCTGACAACTTCATTGCTAATAAGATAAATAGAGTGGCTCTGAGACAGGCAAGTGACTTGAGCAGCAATAGCTATTCCACTACTCAACCCTTTCAGCAACGGAAGTTATCCCAGTATAGCAATTTAAGTGTCTACCCTGGATAGACACAAGACCAGAACAATCTAAACATCATCCACGACGACTATCTTCAAAACCCCAATTCCACTAACTACATGTTAAATACGCTTAATTTATTTGTCGAGGAGGACTGCCAGAAAAATAACTCAAGACTAAGAATAATACGACAATAACCACTCTTCTTAACATAAATTACCACAAGGGGTGCAACATAACATAAACCAGTAAAAGCAAAAAACCAATCAAAGGATTAAACAACTTATTAATCCAACCCAGAAAAATAACTACTCGCAAGAGAGAATGAAAACACTCAAAGATTTATTGTAGTCTAACTAGCAGATGTTCCAGTCTAGATATAAAATCAGTGCTCCACAAAAGAAACTCAGTCAACCGCAGCAGAATTCTTTTTACTTTCTTATCCTAGTTTTATAACTTATTCATCGATCATACTGTCATTACTACAGGCTTCAAAAAGCTCAATGGGGTCTTACTATTAAAGATCCAGTGTCGTTAATTAGTCTCGAGATTCGATTTCAAGTCAGTTACAGGAACACAGAATTTCCTAGCCTGAAATTTCAGATACTCGGTTCAAAGATCCGCAGAGATAGAAAAGCAGACTTCATTAAAGAAGCGAAGAGAAACTGGGAGAGAGCCTTCTTGAAAGAAAAAAGCTACATCAAAGAGCTGAATCATAGCTTGTGCAACCAAGTGATAACTAGGTAGAAACAGTCAATAATAAGAACTCACTCTCTCCTGATATTTTGATTATATTTATTAACAGAGGAATGAAGAATGCGGCTTTCAAAACATTTATTTTTATTCTATGCAAGTAGACTTATTAAGAACAATCAGCAAACCTATTATGAATATATATAATTCAAAAGTAGAGTTCAGTTAAATAGTGCTAAATATTTAGTTAATTAAATAAGTCCAAGATGATTTAATAAGTCCTAAAATGCTGAGTTGTAATTAATCTTGGACCTGGCCCTACATTTTTTTTAACATAAATTATTTATTAGATATGAGTTATTTAAAAGTTTGAAGTTTACACTCTAAAAAATACACCTATTTGTCCAAGTACGTTTAAAATAGGATAATAAGCTTATATAAATTACGTATAATTGATTTATATTACTTTGAATTTTAACCATTTAAGATGTGGTTAAATTTAATTTTTATTTAGTTTTTAACTATATTAGTTCAAGAGTTCTTAGCCATACTTTTCCCACTGTCTGTAGCAGAGAAGCTAGGAAAGCAATAGCAAGCAAGACCAATTCGCAAATGCTTAAAGAAGTTATGACCAGGCTTCTATAATTCAGTTGTCTTAAAACTCAGTTGAATAGATAAATAGAGATAAGAATTTCCATAACTACTCTGCTGAGCAAGTCAAGATGCAGAATAACGATTCGGAGGAGAGAAAAAGGATGATATTTTTATTTTAAAGGAAGAATGGGAAATTCTTTTGAACCTCTTACAATTTTCGGAGTAAACAAGATAGCAAATAGGTGCAGTATCAGTAGTAGGAAGATTAAGTGTTGTATGGAAGACCTTAGACAAATGTGTTATTTGACGATATAATAGATGTAGGGGAGGATTTTGTGCTGAGTAGAAACATATCAAAGCTTAATGATAGCGCCAATATTTATTTGAATAATAAGTAGGCGAATAATCCCTCAAGCGCTTTCAGTTCCATTCAGCTAAGCTCTAATAACCACCCTGTAAACAACTCCAGCCTGCTCAAAATAAGGCACAACAACAAGTCCAGTCTACAGAATAAACGAATGACTTCTTAACCCTTCATCAAACCTCAAACTTCTAATAGCTTAGTATTTAACAGATAAAAGATTTTGGCTTTAGTGCATCGCTAGTCTTAGCACAACGAGTATGGAGGGGACCCCACTATCATGCAAATCCAAAGAATGAACTTTCAAAAGCAGAAGGCTGTTGCTACTGTTAGCTCCCTCATGAATTCTAAAGCAGCGTCAGTTTACTAGGAAACTCAACAGAGTGAGAATTCAAGGTCTTTCAGGCTCTAAAAGTCGCCAGATAGTGTAAAGACTAATTTGATAAAGTAGGATCTAAGTCATTTTTCAAAGCTTGTGTACAAAGAAACGGAGGAGAGAGACTATGATGTCCATATAAGAGATCTGACCTAGGGGCTTTAAAATGTTATTACACCTGGATAACAGAGGAATATAGGATTAGCATAATAAATATCTGGAGGGTAGGGGTCCATCAAAAGTCCCATGCTAATTTAAAATCAATAGACAGACAAAAAGCAAGTCAGAAAATTCAGTAAAGAAGATAACGAAGTGCAAGGCTGGTGATCTATTTCAATTTCTTTATTTAAGTCAAATTATTATTTCATCAAATGATGATGAGGAGGAGGTATAGAGAGGTAACTAAATTAATTATCCCATACTAGTCTAAATTTATTTAAAATCAGAGATATGTCTAGATAAATAAAAACAATTAAACTCTTATTCTAGTAAAAATAGAATTATCTTTATTAATAATTATTTAAATTCCTCAATCTACCCTGAAAACATTTCGTTACTATAATAGATGAATCTTACAAAGAGATACAATTTAAAAAGCGCTGAGATAAACTTTATAAAACATTTGATTTTTAAGAATTTTTTGAGGGTCGCGAGTGAAATTGAAAAATATTTTTAAATGTTTTTTAAATAAAAAGTAAAAAAGTCTTATAATCTTTAGAATTAAAGATTTAAAAATTAAAAAATTGATTTAATAGTGAATCTATGTTTCGATAAATATCTCCCTATAAATCAATCCATATTGATAACTCATATTTCAAATATTATCTATCAAATATATACTAAAAATAAAAGAAAAGCTCTTACTTATTCAGTATTTTTTTTATGAGAACAATATTCTAGTATTTCAAATTTGTGTTAACAACTGCAAGATGGAAGCCAACAGCAACAGCTACAGCCCCTTAGATCTCTCGCTCATTAAACCTGCTAAGCTCTCTTCTGATAGAGAATTAGAAACTGAAATAACAAAAGCAGCTGATATCCTTAAAGATACTTGTAAGATAGATATGACTAATTAAGAATAGAGTCCCACGATTGGAAGAAAAGAGCAGAATCCTTGAAGCGAGTTTAAGAAATAGCCCTCCTTTTCGACGACATATAATCTCACTCCACCAATATAAGCTTTCAAGTTTTCCAGCAGCAACTCTTAAAACTCTATGGTCCACTCACAGCTCAGGTATCAATCTTATTTTAAAACAGTTTCAGATCTTTGACTTAAGGTCCATCAGCGCCAAGGAAGCCGGCAAGACTATCTAAGTTATAACTTAAGTTTTGGGAGATGACTTTGAAGCACTGGCAAACAAGTTCATTTCTAAAGACTCGCTCATTAAACTCATCCACAGCGGCACTAAAGTCTTAGCTGAGATTGGAAATTAAACCATTCTGGCAATACTCTGCAACACCATAGCTCCAAAGTAATACTTCTTCATTGATAATACCATGTTAGAATCTTACAGAAACTCGCAGATGAAATGAAGCAGAGCAAAAACACTTGGGCCCATGCTAAAATGTCCTTCTATCTCTTTTTGATAGTCAAAACTTATCCTCTAGACAGCTTGAGCAAATACTGCTAAGTCATAGAGCAATGGATTTAACAGGCTCTAAGTGACGCAAACCCTGAAGCAAGATAATTCGGAAGGAGAACTTTCTATCTCTGGTAAAAGCTTAGTCCACCTGATGCAGAAAATCTGTTTGTGGTCTTAGACTACGCAGTCTAGAAAGCAATCATTGAGGAGAAGGATATCTATCAAGATGAATTCGAAACAAGGGAATTCAACCAAAGTGATAATTAGAAATTTAGAATGACTACCAATCAGTTTGAAGCTAAAAAGGAACAGAAGATATAGATTGTTCCAGAAAAGCCACAAAACCGGCCTCAAACAGCGAAGCCTTAACTTCAGAACTCATCAGAGCGCTAATAGAGGACTCCATTTTATTTTAATTCAAGTAAAACTCATCTTCAAGAAGATCTAATTAGTCCCCAAGTAATTACAATAAATAGCCTTTAAATTACTCTTAAATTAATTTTAAGGAAGTGACTAGAAAAGACATGCAAGTAAAAGATCAAATCCTCAGCTTTAATCTCTTCTTCCATTATAAAGCTAGCAAGCTTATCAAAATCCATTTGAGCATAGTAATCAAATTACAAAAATACCTGAGCTCAAACCTATATCACAATAGCAAGAGATGAGATAAGGCTCTGGAAGTAAGCCTATAAAATTTAGCTTCGATCAAATTTACATTGAGATTAAAAACCCTCTCTTGACAAGAAGAGTAGAAGCTCTGTAAAGACTCATGACCCATTTGATTGACTTTGAGGCTGACTAGGTTCAAAAAGTGGCTCAAAAAAAAAAAACTTTTCCCCTAATTATTCAATAAGTTCTTCATGCAATTATAAATGAACAGGCTTATAACATACTTGAAGTATCGCTGGATTTTATAGAATTCCTATTAACCTAATTACCAGAGCTTCTTTTCCCTAACTTAGATCAGCTTGTGAAGGGAATTTTTCATCTCTTAACTAATAAAAGCCAAGAGATTCTTTCAAAGGTGAATGAGCTATTCAATTTGGCGATAGAGATTTTGAGTGCAAATGTGATCCTACCTCATTTCATTTTAGAGATTGAGGAGATTCTGCATGACCCCTCACGGATGATTTTGAAACAGATAGGGTTAGAAATGCTGAGCTTGCTCATTCAACAATCGTAACTTGAAGAATCAATGCAATATGAATCAATCATATCACTTATTGGAGGGATGATGAGACAACACAGCACCTCCAAAAATATCTAAACTTCAAGATTTGTTCATCATAATATGCAATATTTTATATTGATAATTCAAGCTTAAAGATTATGTAATCCTTGCGAAATTAGAACCAAGCGTTCACTCTAGGCTCTATTTCTCAATTGCCTCATCTTGAAAATAACTTGCTCAAACAACTGATGAACGCCTATGATAGGTCTTTCGCCAAAGCAATAAATGATTAAAGTTATAATAACTCTCATACTCTGAGCACTTAAGACGTCACTATGGAGGATTTATCCCAGATATAATAAAACTCAGCTTAGTCTCACAAAGAATAGGCCTCTTTACTTGATCTGATCAGATAAGATAACAGCTCATCTTCTAGTAAACAGCGAGTCCTAAGTGCAAGCAACAATAAAATTTCTAGCTAGAAGCAGTCAACAAATTTTCAATAGCAGAATCAGTTCTAGAATCCAGTTTAACAGAATAAGGAAAATCCTGCCAAGATGGCTATCAACTAAACCATTGGAAAGCAGCCTCTTATCACTACCTTAAACTCATATAGCTTTAAATAAATTGCATATTATCCTCTAACTTAGAATGTCTCAAACTAATCTACTACCATTGCCTCATAGAGTAATCCAAAAGCCAATATTACATAGACCAGTTGTGTAAACTCGACTGCATTGCAATAAAATGATGAGTCAAGGAAAGACTTGGTCTAAAATCTTAGACAGTGCTGGAGTACCTTATTTAATTTAGGTAAAATTAATTCTTATTTGACAATTCTCATGGCCAAGAGTAAAAGCAATTTGCAATAAGCAATCTTGTACAGTCGATGTTCTCCTACAGCTAGAATAGAGATGCCTAGATTCAATGCTTTGAAATCCTGACCGATTCTTTATTCTTTGTGGCTTCAAACTAAGTTGACTAGTTCGCTCTCAAAGAGAAAGCTATTCTAGCTCTAATAGAAGTGGTACATCGAACTGATAGATCACTTTTTGGAAAAGTGTCTGAGTAAAATACTAAGATTCAAATGAGGTAGAAGCTGTTTTTGAGTACTCTTCAAGTGTACCAAACTACAATGAATCCGAATTAATTGAGTGCTGTAAATCAGTGCAATGTTTCAGCTGAGGAGCTTTTAGATGCCATTCTTTTGAAGAGTGATTCCCTATTTTTGTTAGAGGTAGTTGGTCCTATGTTACAAAAGACGCAACCACCTTAAATTCAAGCACTTATTAGAGTGGTTTCAAATAGAGTGAAAGCTATTAATTCAGGAACTGTATATGATGAGCTTAAGTATGAGAACCTGTAGCAAATAGCACATACATTGGTAAATATGTCAACTATCTTTGCAGAAGTGATAATTTATATTTCGTGATGAATAACTAGAATGCAGACGTCAGGAAGAATTGCGTGTTTTGTATGGTTGAGATCCATCAAAAGATTGGCCCTGAAAATTTTAACTCCTACTCTGAAAAACTCAATCCCAGCTAATAAAAATTAGTAGACATTTATATTCATAACGATTTATTGAATTTGGATAATTGATACCCGATAAAAAATTAATTTCTTTATCTTAAATTATTTATGAACTCTAGAATTCTTGTTAAACAAAGAAGGAAAAATATTTATGAATTTTTAATTAAGGATATTCTTGAACTAAAATGATAGCTAAAATAGAAATCTAAATGCTTCTGATGTGCCATAATTTTAATATTTTTTATAAAAATTATTAAGGAAAAATATTTTGTTTTCATACTCTTTAACTTATTTTATATTCAGAGGAAGCTCGAACAGTCAAAGTGAAGGCCAAACAAGGCACTTAAAAATAACTCTTTACTTAAAATAAACGATATCTTGTTGAGTATGAATTCTCATTTATTTAAATTTTACTAAATTATATTCAAACTCTATCGGACTATCTACTCTATCTCATATCTAACTCTATCTATTTCCTTGATATCAGCCTCTTTTCGATCCATTCTAGATTATAGAGCTTCTATGCTAACTAAGAAAACTTCTTCGTCTTTAATCTCAGCCTCTCCATCTCACGAGGATCATAGTATTTCTATCAATAATTAGAATAAATTCAAAAATTCTTACGTCCTCAAGCGCATTATGGAAATTGAGATCCATGAATCCCTGAATCGGATATCGACTTTACTACAGAAGTATAAGACATTTCTTAAAATTACTTTTGTAAAGTAGTGTGTATAAATTTCCTAGATCGAAAAATTTTCCTGTCCAAAGTTAAAAACATCAGTTTGGTTATCTTTTTGAACGTATTCATCGTTATTAAATAGATCCTTTATCCTCTTCGGCTTAAGAAAGATGGAACTTCCAACAGCTCGTTTGTATCGACCTTATTAAGTAGAATTTTAGCTTTGAGTTCTCATTTACTCAGCAAATTCTGCTTGATGACTTTGAGTAACATCATTCTATGAAATGTTCCTCGGAGAATTTTAGTGTATTGACATTTCAATTTATATATTTATTCGATAAATTTATTTTGAGTCGCACAATTTTAGCAGCATGAGTACTTTTACTAAACTCTTTGAATGATTCTCTTGATTCTTGATCTCTTTGATGTGCTTTATTCTCTCCACCAAATGATTGTCTCTTGATGTGTTTTTTCTTAGCACTCTCTTCATCAATAACTTTGCCTCCTAGTATTTTTGCATTCTTCTCTTTGACTGCATTAACTTAGCTTGCTGACTAAAATCCACTCTCAATGGTCTGCCTTTCATTATTCCTCATTTGTTCAAGCTTTGCTTTATAAAGGCACTTGACTTCAATTTTAGTACCTTCCTCTTCTTTTTTTCTTCTCTCAAGTTAAGTTTGAATCTTTTCTATCTACTGCTTTAAAGTCTTCTCTTTGTTCTCTAGCAGCTGCAGCTCTTTTACAAGTTTCACATCTTCTTTCGTTGATTGATGCAATATCGATTTTGAATTAACTCCACTTTAGCTTTGAATGCTTGAAATTTGCTTATCAATAACTCTAATCGATTTGATCTGGCCCATAGATTGAAGCGATTAGAATTATGGCTGCGAGCTAAACTACTTCAAGACTTCCAATGATCTCTCGTATCCATTCTTGTGCTTTACTGAATTAGTAGAAGCGCTTCCTAGAGGCTTTTAATGAGGAATAGTAGAATTAGCTGAATTCGTAGGTGCATCTTATAACTTTGACTCTTGGATAAGCTTCTACCTGTATCTCTCATAATGATCATTTAACGGCTTTGGCTTGATTACTTGTATTGAGGAATAATTATGAGATCTATTCACTTTCGAAGACATGTCTTCTTTCAAGTCCTTATTTAAAGACTGTTTTTGCTGTTCTCTTTGTTAAATGGTAAATTACTTCAAGTTCTTTAGAGGACTCATTGAATTAAATGTCTATTGATTGAGACTTGCCTCAGTAGGCTTATCATCTAAAGTTATATGAGTTTTCTTTTACTAGGAAACTTTCTTTGCACCTTTTTGCAAGGGGGAAATCTTCCTATCTAGATTAACTTTACTCTGAATTTCATTAAACTTTCTAATTACTTTATTAGAATTGTAAGAATTTTGAGCTGGCTCTATTTCAGCTGGCACAGCTTTATCATCTCCAGAATTTGAGTCCCCATTTAATTCAGGAAGTTAGAGTCTTTAAAATTTGAAATTTAGCTTCTGCTTATCAGTATCGCTTTTTACATTGACTTTTTATTCTTACTCTTGGTGGCTAGATTTCATCTGATTCATTTTCTTTTTGAGGATATCCAATTTCATGTTCTAATTTTGCGCATTTATACTTTTTTGTTCTTAAGAAAATATAGTCTTGCTAGTTCTAGAATCATGAGAAGAACTTATACTAGTTTATTTTACTACATTTGATGAGCTCATGTTCTATCTGGCATTTCTAACATTCTTAGTAGATGCTGGATTTGTCTGATAATAATCCTGAAATTGATCTTTTCCAGACTGATTGGTTATTTAGCTCTTCTTACTTGAGTGGTGAGGAGCCATCACCTTCTTTTCTAATTTAGTATGACTACTGATGTGAGTGACTCCAAGTGCGCTGCTAGTTTGCTTTCTACTACTCTTCTCCATCTGTTTTATTTCCTATCGCTCTAAGTTCTAAGAGTTCTTGGATTAGTTCTTGTTGCTCTCTTGGGTAATTTATCGCTTCTTGTCGAAATCGTGAAACATCTCCTCCATAATTTTATCGTCAAGATGTGCTTACAGATTTGCATTGGAAGGTCCGCAACCAATTTTATCATCACTCTGAACATTAACTTAATCTAGATGCTCGAAATTAGAGCCTTGTCCAAGCAAATCAACATTATCAACATTCATGAACTAAGGCTCATAGATAAGTTTCTGATTTACTTTTTATCGATTATCAGAACCCAAATCGTCCTCATCTATATAGTCTACATTAAAATCAGATCCAGAATTATTTAGAGCATAATCAAGGTCATCAAAATCCTAAATTTAAGGATTCTTTGCAGCTGATATAGTCTCATTTTTAAGAGGACTAATATCATTTTCCATGAGAATTTTATCTATCTCTAGTTAATCTATAAATCCATTATTCTCGAATAAATTAGCATGATCTCTTTAACCCTCATGTCTTTCTGACTATTAAAGCTCAGAGTCTTATCCAAAGATAAGTTTTGTTTTAGGATTAGAAAGAATCTGTTCGCCTTTATTTTCTTGCTTACCAGTCTTATTTTTGCCTAAAACTTCTTATTTAAACTTGTTCTGATGAGTTAGCTATAACCCTTCTCTGAAGGGAGTATTTTTGCTGAACTCATCATTTTTGGTACCCTCATCTATGTCAGCAAACATAATAGGGTCATCTAAATTAGAAAAGGGCCTGTCTGGAACAAGATTCTGCTTCTACCTTATTGGAGGAGACTTCTTGCTGTTTATGTGATAAGTTTCATCATCAAAACTTATTTCAAGCTGCTCAATATCAAAGTCTGTCCCAAAGTATAAAAATACTCCATGTTATGAATTTAAATGTTGTGAGCGTCATCGTCTTAAAATTCTTATTAAAGGAGCTCTCTGCTATGAGGCTCGTTGTTATCATTGATAGTGAAATTTTAGTTGCTCTTGTCATTCTCATGAAAGAGGGACATTTTTTCATCTTCTTCACTTTATAAACCTTCTTGGAAGTCTTAGTTATGAATTTAGTCTAGACTAAACTCATCGTTTTGCATTCCGTTTGCAGTTTAATTTTAATCGATTTCCCCATCTAGAAATTGCCCATTCCCAACTTCAAATCTTGAAAAATATAAAGAGTATATATCTCTAGCCATACTGATTCTAGTCCTCTGGTTATTCATTCCTCAGAATATGATCTGAGTGTGTGGAGTTTGCTCCTATTCTCTGCTCATTTAATGCTATTCCAGACCCTCCTCGTTCATCACCCATATTGTAAAAACATGTATGCAAAGGTTTGTGAAAATATTAAAAATTTATCATTGTCTATTAAGGGAAAGTTGAATAAGATAGCAAAAGTGATTTATCTTGCTTAATTAAAATGAGAATTAATTTTTAAATATACTTGGACCTTAAATTAAAAATAGTGTATATTGTTAGGCTCTTCCTGTTATCTAGATAAATAATAAAATGAGATTTTCTTATTCGACTGTAACTACTTCTTGGCTCTGTCATTATGATAATCAATAATAAGTGTTGAATTCAATTTTAAATCTACCCATTTTAAAATTTCACCATCAACCAACATTGACTCTTAATCTCCAAGAATAGTAGTAGTGCAAAATAATTTAGTAAATAATGTCATAAAGAGAGTAATCCCATAAGGGGAAACTAACCAATATGAAAAATAATAATTTAAAACCAGTCACTTAGGATCGAAAGTCTCTAACGAAATCCAAATTAGCTCAAATATATTAATTTAATGGAGTATATTGAAAAGTGATCAGAATAGGATGTCATAGCATTTCTCCGTCTATGAAAAAGGTTGATTCAGAATGAGCTTAGGCTAATGTTCGATTACAAATGGAGTCAATAATTCTTATCTCCGGGCAGCTTGCTTAAATGGAGGAGCTCTGTTCGACTATGACCTGTTGATTATTCCTATAGAATGATAATGATCAATCATAGAACATGCGAGCTCAACACAAATAGACCTCTTCTGTTAGGAATGTCCTTTTTACCAAACTTAGATCTTGCTATCAAGACAATCAGAGCTCTGGACAAAGTCACATCAGATTGCTCAAACCGAGTTTAATTTTAAATCAACCTATTACGTGTGGCTCCAGCAAATCGATAAATCCAGACCTCTTCCAAAGATATAGCAGACCACTATTTAAAATTTTAGTTCATCTAAGGAGTTTTGCTTACAGAGATATAACTAAGTACATTACAAGTAAGATGAACGGCCTATTAAATCCTTTTTATGATCCTTAGGTAGAATTCCCAAGGTATAAAAAATGAACAGAATAACTATGTATAGCGTATCTACCTTTATGAATGGGCCTATCTCTAAGAAAATTATGGAACGGAAAACCATAATTAAAACAATTATATAGAACATTAGATTTACAGCGGAAAAAGAAATTTCTCACGAAATACCATTTTAGTGGGATCAACATTAAGACCTAAACACAATAAACTTCTATTATGTGTGCAAAAAAATTACGCTTCTCCGGTTATTGAGGTTCATCACTTTCTAAAAAACGACAAATCCAGCTTCTAGATGAGAGAATTGAAAAGTCAGGATACAGCTTAGCTGGTTAAAGTAATCTCGCTATCAAACAAGAAAGACGCCCACGATACAGGATTCATTTTGAGACTTGAAATAATACAGGTGTACATTAGAACATTAGTATCTGGATGAGGCCCAACAGAATTGGCAAACCTCAAACAGGTTATTAGCAAATATTTCATAGATGCAGTAACAGCCCCTTATCTGTAATTAAAATATAGGAGCCCATACTTAAAGCAATGTCATACTTATACATCTAAGTATTAATTTATCAGAAGGGTAAAAACCAAGTACTAATCAGCCCTTTCACTTATGATGAAATATACTTAAGAAAAAGTCACAAACAATTTATAAGTAATAATTTTATTTTCATAATGGAGTAAAATATAATTTTCATATGATAGTTGATTATAAAGTAAATTTAATACTTATAGCAAAGGAGTAATTTAAATTTTTTTTTTCCATGTATGATCCAATAAATTTTAGATGATAGGTGTCTAGATATAAAGTATTGCAATTCTATAATGAACGGAATTAATTTTGTGACATTGCCTGTGCCCATTTAGTATAAAAGAGGAAATTCACAGGATATCAATTAGAGGATGATGTCCGATAAACTTGAAGCACGTTAACGGGCTGTTCACTACTTTATTTGTGAAAAATAAGAGGCGTAACCCTACGGAACAATAAGAATGCTCAGGGGAGTATGCTCATTAAGAGTACAGAGTACGGCTTATGTGAAAATTCATCTAATGTACTTAGAAAATTGGACCACTAATACTATCCAAAGCGAGTCTCAGAGTATGTAACAATTTAGAGGAAGTAGGCCTAAAAAAAATGACTACGATAATTCAAGTAAACACTATTTTTAGACTAAACCAAAAAGTTTGGCCTCGAAGAAAAACAGAAGATCAAAGTAGACAAATAAAGGAATTCTAAAATTTCTTGAAGAAGTAACTCTTATCATATACAAGCACAGAATATTGAAGCTTTAAATAACAAGGTTTCCTCATTAGCATTTAATTAAATTTATACATCGTGTTTAAATTATTGAAGAGATTCCAAGATCTAGTAAATGGTGATAGCATAATTGCAGTAGGTACATTACTAATGAACTGACTCAAAATAGTTGCAGTTAAGAACGTTGCTAGCGAACCTTTTAGGAATACATGCAGATATTCTGTAAAAAATTGAGTCTGACTCAAAATGCTGCTCGAGAAATTTCTAAACAAAGCCTCCCATAAGAAGATGGATTATTTAAATTTTTTTCTTGAGAAGAACTGACCTAGTCGGAATTCAAATTTCTCAAGACAAATAAGAGTGACTATTTGTAAATTATTTTTTTCCATTCAAAAGCTTGGACACTTATGTATATCAAGCTATATCACATCCAGACCAGGATCTTTATTGTTCTATTATATCCCAATCGAAAGCCTTGGTAAATGTGCAAGCACTTTACAATTATACAGAATCCAGGCGAGGTACCCTTATATCTGTCAACAGGCCGTGCAAATATGGAGAAAGAACGAATATTCTTTTAGAAGCTTGTTCCACCTCTTTAATAATGCCTAGTTAAATGGGCATAGGAGATATGAGGAAGAGGAAGATAATTGCTTCTCCCCTCAATTTGATACACAGAAAGATGAACTAAGATAAAGGAGATGGAAAAGACTTTCCTTTCAAAGTTAAGGCGAATCACCGGGGAATGTCAAGTCCTCTTGATGACAGCCACAAGAAAGAAAAATGAAATATGAGGAAAGAGCTTCGTACACTTTCAAAGTAAAGCAATCTCAGACCGATGTTATAGAGAGGTACCCTGGCTATAAAAAGATAGTAGGATAAAAAATATGATTTGAGATGAGCTAGCATCGTAAAAGAGAGGATATTTCTTACCTGTGTTTAACATAAAAGAAATTAATGAAGAGACATCGACATTGTAGAAAAAAGTAGACCAAAATGGCGTTAACAATCGCCATCTGCTGAGCAGGAAAGGAAAAAATAGTAATTAAAAACTCATAAGAATTATCAAGCCCATAGAAAGAGGGAAATTAAAATAGACCACTGAAAAAGGAAAGCAACTGTTTTTAATTTATAACTCTCAAGAACTTTAAGCCAGAACACTAGTGGTGCATTGAGAGAAAATGTATTAAGAGACACAAGGACGGAAAAACTGATTATTTAAAAGTCTCTATAAACTCGACAAGCAGAGAAATAATAGGTACATTAAGAATGGAAGAGATGTATAGAGGATATCTGAAGAGATTGAAAATTATTAAGCTGCATATAGTGAAGAGGAGGAGAATTACCTAAATAATTAATCAATTTGCTCATTTCCAAATGATTAACTTTTTTACAAAAAATCTATATAATTTGCAAGCGGACTTCTCAAAAAACAGCTTCTACTCAAGTATCAAGCAACTATAAATAGCATAGAAAAAACTTGTTCAAGGTATGTAATGAAAATGACACAGTTCGTCATCCATTGACTGCAGATAATATATTTACCAGCCCAGAGTAGCAAAGAAGAAACCGGGCCTAAAATAGACTCCGAAGGCTCATTTGAGAAATCTGACAATTAATTCCGAGTCTCTAAAAGTGCGATGTAGAAATTTGTATGAGGGGCGCTAGAAATTAGTTTCCCAATGTGCCACCTTGTGAGTGAAGGAAATTTGCATAGAGTCTAAGTGTTTGTCAAAATAGCTGTAGAGGGAGGTATTACGACTTAATTTGTCGACCAAATTGTGCTGAGAAGACTAAGCTTCAAATATTATTACTTCATTATCATGTGTACAAATAGTAGGTAAAAATCTCCAAAAGCTACGACCAACAGAATGGAGTGTCCTTGAGATCCTAAAATTATACCTCCTAGTGCGTCCTTTGAACTGAAATAGAAAATCAATAAAGCAGCACACTATTAGATATCCAAGCATCAAGAGAGTATCCGTATCTAATATCAACTAAATAGCAGCTTGCTTACAGCTATGAGAGCTATATAGCCATCTCTGACTTTTCCCAACGTGCAATTGTCAAAGTGTTTAGAATAGAGCTAAATTCCATATTAGATCTTTGATTACTAATTTAGACTTCTCTTTTACCAGATGCAATAGGGAAGTGTAGCTAAAGCGAGTCCCTTAAACTTCAACTTTGCATATAAATTCATGAACTGCCTGATTTTAGAAATAAAAAGCAAACAGTAGGAGACTTTTACCGCAAAAGAGTGCTGTCTCCAAATTGAAACTTGATGCCATTCAATTAAGATTCATATATCAAAAGAATTGTATAGAAAAAGTAAACTGGCTAGGACGGATTCTACAAACGAGTAACGCAGCAACATGAATTGCAAAATATAATCAAGGAAAAGTTTAGATAGATATATTCATAGAAAAACATAGAATTACCCATGGCAGCCTCAAAGTAAGAAAAACAAATAGGAAGAATGAAAAATAAAACTAAAATTTATGTATAGAAGATCATTAGGAAAAACGAATTGCAAAGTAACCGTATGTAACCATCAAAAAAAAGTGTGATATTAATTCGAGGAATAACTAATAAAGAGGGAACAAGATCGAGAAAAATTCAAGAGTTTCTACACTGGAGTATTCAAGAAATGGTATATAAATGGCTAAATTTTGATTGCAAAGAGCTTGTAAATAATTTTGAAAGAAATGATTTACTCTTAAAAGTTATAACATTGAATTCAAATGATTATAGATATGTGAAACTAAGATTTGCAGTAATAGTATCGTTCAAAGAGCTTTGATATTATTTTTTGTACTTGTCATATATTAATTCAAGATATAATAACTTATATTTAGTTTAATATTAAGATGTGATTAAAATATATATAAGAATTATATTATTCGTATCTTAAATCTATTTTCTTTTCAAAATTTAAGTTCTTCAATGTATAAATTATCATTCTAATTTACATTTACTCTCTATCTATTGTATACAATTCCTATTTATTATTTATGTTTGTAAAGTGTGATAATTAAACAATATAACATGTCAATAAACCCACCACGATTATAGATGATAAATGGATATAAACTACAAATATCTAAATGTCTCTCCGTATCCACAAATCATAGATTAGTCTCTTTACCATCAAATAACTAGAGTTCTACTCAACTCTAAAGGACTAATACACTTCAATTAATTCTCATCTCTTACTTATATGTCATGTTCCTATTCTATTTTTGATTATAATGATATAAATTTCTGGTGAATAATTTAACCTCTAAATATAATATTCAATTTATTCACAACTGATCTTTAAAGCTCTTCACAGCGCATAGGAGTTTTGAGAAACTCAGTTTAATGAGTCTTAGTAGCAGATCCCTCTGGGTGAAGGTGGTTCCACTAAAAAGGAGCATAGATTTTCATTTAACATCGGAGCTTTCAGCGATGGAATGCGATCCAATTTCAGTAAGGCATTTAGCTTTATGATATTCCATTAGTGATCAAACGCCTGCTCAGTTAAAACGATGAGATAGTCTTCAGCATTCAGAAAAATTCTCTAGACTAAATGAGAAAGAACCTCACTTATAGCAGGCCCATTATAGTCAATGACTTTAAGCTGGACACTCAAATTGCTATTGAAATGGATCACAAGGAGTCCAAATTCATATCTAAGGAAAATTCCTGTATTTTCAGAGTAGGACCTTCAGGCTCTAATTGGAAATTGAAGTTTGAGCAAACGGACAGGAAAAATTTAATAGACAAGTTTGCTTCTCGAGAATTCATCGAGAATGATATCTTAATGAATCGTAAATAGTCAGTAGGAGTGGAGTATGCTAATTTCTCATGGGACACTTATCAAAAGCTAGATGTTGAACTTGCAGTACCCAGAGGCTTGGGCCATAATCATGGGATGCCTAGCTTCATTAGGGTAGATGGATTTCTTGCTAAGAATTTCCTAATAATACCAGAGAAGCTTAAGTTTGTGACTCAAGTCACAGCTGGTTTTATCAGACCTGTTCTTGGAAGTAAAACCACAACTATAAATGATAGATTTTTCATTAGCAACTCATTGGGCTACTCCCACCTTGGTCACAATTACAGCTCAGCGAATCCTCGAGAGTTAAGTTCTGACCCAACTTCTAACTATCAAAGGAGGGCTGTGGAAGATGATTTAGGAAGTGAAAATTACTTGCTTCTATAGAGCAGAATGGAGTTTCTAGATATACCAGGAATTAGATCCATTGGTCTACGTGCTTTCACATTTGCGGAGGCTGCCTTCTATCCCTCCTTTGGAAATCAATAACCGTGGTTATAGCAAATCATGTCATAGACAAGACTATCAGCAGGCTTTGGCATGGCTCTGCCAATCAATTAAAACATAAGCATTATGCTTTATTACAACGCTATAAATTTCAATACCACGAAAAGAGTTTGGTTATTTTATTTTAACAAAGAGGAGACTACGAAAGATAAGGATATGTTAACGTTAGTATAGGATTTTTTTGAATATATAAAATGCATATTTAAGATTTTAAGTTAAATAATCAGAGAAACTCTTCTCCTATTCTTGAACAGTCTGCCCAGTTAGAGTTTTTCAGACGTCTAGAACGTGATTTTTTCCATTGAGGAAGTTGTATGCGTCAAGCATAGCCCTATTTTGAATATAAATTACTTTAAATATAAGCGCTTACTCTCTTTCCTTCTGAGCTCTTGCTTCTAGCACCTGCTTTCTGAATCGCAAAATATTTTCTCTCTTGATAGCAGAGTCTAGCTTGTTTTCTTGGTTCTTGAATCTAACATCAGTCTCATCGTTTGTGTAAATTCTTGACTATAATCAAATTTTGAGATAGCAGGAATGATAGAAGGTAGTGAATGACTTTGCAGATTTAAAAGTGATGTCTTACATGAACGAACAGATTGTCAGCGTTGACTGCCACTCTCTCAGAGAACTTTGCAAGTAAGAAAGTTCCAATCATAGAGATGGCGATCTAGTCTCTGTAGCTCATCAAAATGAACCTTCTAGTCAAGTAGATTCCACTGAAACTCATTTTTTATTCTTTTTCTAATTAATTATTATATCAAAAGCTAATCATAGAAAGCAAGTTTCAGTTCCAAAGTAGTTCTATAGTAAGTGATAAAGATAAACGAGATTAATCATAAGAGTTTATTATTCAAGAAATTAAAATTTGATAGTCTTATTTCTAAGAAATAGGGATAAATATTAATTTATGCCTAGATTGTTGATAGTGCTTTCTCAGTTGATTGAATGCATTCCCTCGCTCATCTGTTAATAAGAAAAGCTAAAATAGTTTTTAAGACTTTTTGGAGTGATCTGATGACGGTATCTAGTTTTGGGCTGATCCAATTCTCTTGGCTAAGTTATTTTAGAAATACTTAGCACCATCATCTGCTTTCTTTGTAGAAGCATTCGCGCTTTGATGCTAAGTGTCTTCAACCTAAGGAAGTGGAGTATTCATATTTTCTTCTCTTTATTGAACCTAGGTCTCTTGCCTTACTAATACGGTAGCCAAATTATTTTTGAAACTCCTTAAGCTGCGGAGGAAAGATTCGAACTATCTCTCTGTTGAGATGCTAATTTTAGATGGCTTGACAGTGATCAAAAAATTAAATCTAACTAGCTTTTGCTGAAAATCCAGGTAAAGGTTGAGTCATATCATCAGGTCTTGAAAATATAGAATTATTATAAGTGGTTATCAAAGGCTCGTTGGTGCTGCTGTGGGGATTTGTTGGCTAATACTATTACTAAATATTGATTTGGTTTGAGCCTAAAGTTAATTTCTCTTTTTGGTTTTAATGCAACCTCATCTGTGCTCTGTATTCCTCATACTCATCTTCCTCATAATAGTCACTGCTATCATCACTGTCTGACGAAGAATCTTCATTCCTTTTATAATACTGCTTAAATTAGTTGCCTCCTCCGTTGACTTTTTTGGTAATGAGAAAAAATATATATAGAGACTAGTATCAGATTTCTCATAAATCGACTAGCTCTAATCGTCAAACTAAAAGGAAACGTGATTGTTATTTTAATCTGATGATTAATGATTAGATGGAGCTATATTCATCATGAACTTCTTTGGCTTATTGAGTGTTATCTTATTATTTTACTCTGATAAATTTTGAGAGGATGGGTGAAATAGAATTGACTTGACAGTCGCAGTATCGTAGTTAGGCCTGCTGTCTTCAGACTAGGGTGCAGATATATCTCCAAACTCCATATTTCTGACTTCTCCATCTTCATTCAATTTAAAAAATAGTAGTGCTCAATTTATTAAAATTCACTCTTTGAATCTTCTTGACTAGTCTTCTGTGCTTTCTCTTTTACTTCTTAAGTGCGAACTTTGCATTATTGTAGCAAAGATATAGGAGAGCAATGCCAATCATCAAGTCTGATAAATCCCCTAGGACAATTTGAATCTTTCTAGCTATGCTGAATCTTCGATGGGAGCCAGAGATAAACTCATTTCTCTCAATAAAAACTGGCAGAATAACATCGTCGTAAATTATGCGAGAAAGCTAGATGGTGATAGTGACGAGCACTGCGACTACTATGAAGGTGTGGAAGGCTTTTTTAGGCTTTCCTTTGGCCTTCATACGAGCAAACTTTTGATCTTTAAAGTAGAGGAACAGCACTAAGAGTTAGTACTCTACGTAGGTTTCGGGTATTACTGTGAGAATTTAGAAAAGGCTAGAGAGAATAATTAATTGCTGGATAATCCTTACATATAAAAATTATAAGAAACGACGTCATCTTAACCATAGTATTCATGGTCTGCGATCAGTTTGGTTACGAAAACACAGATTGTCAGAACAAAGTAGCTCGAGTAAAATATAATCTCTAAATAATTAGCAAATTTTCTGACTAAGGAATCTTACTTATTTTCTTTAGATTAATTTTATTCTACTAAATATTGTCAATTTTTTCAGTCGCAAAAAAAAATAAATCTATAATGCTAAAGTAAAAATTTCTACAACTCAGGGCTAATTAAATAATTTCTTCCAAACTGTCAAAATGGCATATGTCATATCATTCCAATATTGTAAAGTGCAAATGATATCTTAGCAACATTAAATCTAATTAAATATGACTTTTTTGTTTATAAATAAAACCTTTATTTTAATAATAAAAATATAAAACTATTCTCCACTAATTTATAAATCCTTTATTCGATTCTTTAGCGTGTTCATCTTTCGCTGATACTCGATGTGATCCTTGCATTCAAATAAATAGAAAACTGTTTTCCTACGTAAATTTAAATAAGAGATGGATTTACATTTTATAAGTGAAGATTGCTGTTATGACAACGAAGATATTACTCTGTAGAGTTTATATGTAAATCTATCCATCCTCTGAGACGTGTTGCTGAATATCATCAATTGAGTGCGAAACTGCGTCTAAAATCAAGCACAGCGCGGTCTTAACTAGTTGCAATATTAAATGAGAGAGTTCTAATTTCTTACTTATGTAGCACCCAATAAAGATTAAGATGATAGTCAGGGAAAACTTATCTGTATTAAAGTTCACTTTTCTTATCAAATAGGTAGCGTAAGCACCATAGAATAGAGTAAACACCCCAGTTATGATTGATGTCACCAACCAAAAATCCATTTCCATTAAGTCCAAAGGCCAATCTTATTTAAAATTTAAGATATAGAAAAGCTTATTAGTCTCAGATATTCTTATAAATTTAGGCATAGTGCCTATAAATAGAATGAAATTAATTTTGGAAAATTAACCAGCGGACTTATCAGGCATTTTTATTTGGCTTCTGTTTAAGAACTTAGCTGTCTCTAGTCTTATAATCATTGACATTTGCATCGTCAAGAAAATCGATATCAGCCTCAAATAAAGAATCATTATCCTCATCGAGACCTTCAGTTGCACCAAAATAAACGTTCAAGTCTTTATAAAGAGATATCCTCTCTATTTTATGATAACCCTCCCCAAACATCATATTGCTTTGCCTGTTATTAGCCGCTTAAATCATCTATTTCTCTTCCATAGTCATATCCCAGGCAAAAGCATCGTCAAGATTAGGAAAAATTATATAAATATTGGACTTGCCATTATAAGTTTGATGAGCTCTTTTGAATTTAGAAAAGAAATTTCCCCCACTCCTCCCACTGTCATCTTAGTTTTCACAAATATTTTAATCATTATATTGTCATATAGTATATATAAATGATTGGAAAGGTGAGCTTTACCTTTAAGCACTAGATTTTGAAGTACTGGATCTTTTGTTGGCCGAGTCTTAGCGAGAGAATATATAGAACATAAGAACTATGAGAACGCCATTTATGAAATCACTCACATCATAAATGATTGTTACTTCTTTCTCAAACCAATTATAAATGGTAGTTTCATTCACAAAGAAGTCTTTCAATAATTTGAGATAATATTATTTATTTTTCACATACTTATTGATAGACATCGCAAACACTATATCGATTGCAAACATCCTAAAAATGTACATCAGTAATTTAAAATTGGAATTAAAAATACTTATATACTTTTAATTTAAGTTTACAATTAGAGTGAGAGAAACTATTGCCTATATAATTTAAATCGAGATGATCAATTTTACAAATATCATGAGAGTGTGAGTTTTGCAACTTTTCTGGACTTGGACATGCTTGGAAAAGCGTTTTTGCATTTAGTTAGTTTTTCGATGGAAGTAAATCACGAATCCAATGAAAACAACGAGCATTTGCAAATCCAAAAACATTTTGAAAATCTACAAAAAGCTGGATGCTTTAGACATAGGTGACTCTTACTAGAGGAAGTAAAATAGGAAAGAGTTTTCAGTCCAGATCGAAATCTTCTGTTGAATAGCGTCTATGTAGTAGAAATATCCTATCACATTTAATACTGCCACGTTTAGGATAACATAGCAACCCAAATAAAGTTAAATAGATGTACTTCAAAACGGAAAATAAGTAAATTTATTTTTATAGTTTTTAATTTTCCCCCGGGGGAATCTCCCCCTTTTTTCTAAAGTTAAAGTTTTCCCATGAGGAAATTTACCAAAATGCCCAAATTAAATATTAAGTGAGGAAATTATTCTTACATTTTAAAGTCAAAGATGTGCAAAGTTAGGAAAGACATCTGGCTTATTCCAGCACCTAGCATCAAAGTATAAAATAACTCTATTTTTAAATTTATGATTAACTTATAAATGATTTGACTTGGATAGATGGATCAGAGTTTCCCTTGATTAGTTGCATAGATTATAATTTTGTTGAGAACCTTAACTATTTAAGTTTAAGATAGAAATCTGTTTACAGAATTGAGCAACGGCGGATAGGAAAAATGATAAGAGTTGAGAATCTGTCAAGTTTATTCTTTTGCTTAATCACAAATATGGTGGCAATAAGAGTGAAAACAATTG
The DNA here is from genome assembly GCA_027382625.1 of Tetmemena sp. SeJ-2015. Classification (NCBI taxonomy): domain Eukaryota; phylum Ciliophora; class Spirotrichea; order Sporadotrichida; family Oxytrichidae; genus Tetmemena; species Tetmemena sp. SeJ-2015. The sequence continues at coordinate 25,656 of JAJKFJ010020647.1, read as the reverse complement.
TAAAAGCTAAAGTTATCAGCAGCTCATTTAAGCTTTCCATTAATATTAAAATATCTCTCCTTCATAACTGATCATATTTTATTTCAAGAAGTTTTTAATTCTGAAATTTACTCAAAAATATTTAATTTAGAAGAAGTAATTATACTCTATAATTTTGTTTTTAAAACTTTTTAAAAAAAAATTTGAAATTTATTTTAATTTATTTTTTAAAAAAAAAATTTTGGCAAATTTTTTTTTATATTTTGGTTTTAAAATTTTATCTTTTTTAAATTTTCAAAAAAATTTAAATTTTAAAACAAATTTAAATTTTAAAAAAGAATATGTAGGGGTAATAAATTGAGAAAGCAAGAGGACAAGAGTCAACACCACAATAGTTAAAATTTTCTTCTAAAATAAAAACTCTGAACAAAGACTAAATATAGCTGGCTGACTATAGCACTTATCAAGAAGTTACCACTGGAGCTTCAAGTTAACTTATTATTCCTCTATTTTTATGTAGTATAACTAAAAATAAAGCCTAGCCTAAGTAAACCAGCAAAGCTAAAGTTCCAGCCCATTCAAACCACAAGGAATATCTACTGAATAAATTAAGGCAGCTCTGATTAATCCCAAATTAAATCTCAAAAGCTATAAGTGGAGCAGAAATCTGGACTCGCTCTTAAAATTCAAATATAAAATAAGGAGGATGAAAGGGGATACTTGAACTAGATAGATGAAAGCACAGAGTCTTAGTAAAACTTAGAGGACGATGTTTTGGTGAATTAAAAAAGCTGCTTTGAAAGTTCTGCTCTTGATAATTATTCAAAGCCATTGAACTATGTGAATTACTCAATTTCATTTTTTTCATGCATTATAATATGAACTCAACCAAGCCTTTTAATCCATGACATCGGAGAAAGGTAAAAAAAGTAGCGAGGTAATTCTCTATGGAGCTAATTCAAATACTACGCAGATCAAGAGTAACGATTAAAAAGCGCACTCAAATAGAATTCTGCTAAATAAGCCTCAAAGCCAGGTCATAGGGAAAATTGACCGTTCCAACATCGTAACTAACGGTGAACATGAAATAATTAGAGATAACTCACTGGGGTATCACTTGCCTTAAATATAGATCAATCACCAAATTCAATAAAGCCCAAGAATTTTCCAAAATAGGTTTGCCTCTCAAACAAACTCAAATAAGGAGTAAATTGATATTTTGAGGCAGGAAATTTTGGTTCGCGGTAGAGATAGTTTCATTCCAGCTGAGCTTTTATAAAATGGAGATTTTCAAAAACCTTCTTCATTTCTAAGAACTTAAAACCTAGGAATAGAGAGTGGAGACCGTTTGGTACTAGCTGGGAACCTTAACGCTTTTAATAGAAGAAATGAAACCGCTCTCTTATTTCAGCAGCTAAAAGAAACAAGGCAAGAACTTCTCAAGAACCATAGACAGCTGATTTCTCATCAAAAGTAAAGTCTCATAAATACTTAGTAAATCTTTATATACAGATTAATAAGGATCTTACTGTTTTAAAATTTGTTAGTTTAAAACAAGCTTGCTAACTCGCAATCTTTGAGCTAAAGGCAGCGTATCAACTCAACTCACTTGCAGAATAGCAACAGCTAGATTAGTAAGAGCTCGAACAAGAGCCAGCCCTTTAGCGGAGAATAGTTCCTCAAAGAATTGCTCTTGCAAAATAAAGCTTAAACTACTGTCTCTCAATTCAAGCAAAATTTGAATGCAGATTTTGAGGAGATAGGTGACTCGGTTGAAAAAACTCCCTTATTTTTCCAGTCTGAAGAAAGCACATATATACCTATAAAAGAGATGAACGAAGACTATTTTCAAAGGGATCAGGAGTAAATCAAAAGCTATCTATTTGTCAAAGATTCTACAAAAAGCTCTCAGATAAGTTAGGCACACAGAAATCCACAAAGAAGTTCTGTATAGTCGCAAAATTAGCAAAGGGTGATAAACAACTTGCTAACTTCTTACATGGGGAATCTGAACTAAAAATACAGGAGAGAGTTAAGAAATTCTATCAAGACTGCTATTTCAGAGAGATCTAATGTAAGCTAATTGCATCACTAATTAATTTATTAGAGTCAAAGTCCAGTATAATATGCGCAGCATAGACGAGATGATTCGACTGTAAATCATGTAATAGAGCCTATTGATGATGCTTCTGTTCCTCTTGAAAAGCTAATAGTTCAGTAAAAGAAGCTCCGTAATCATACTTAGGCTACTCAGAGCTAGAATCATAGTATGCTTCAAAATGAAAGACTCAGCCAGAAGCAGATGTTCAGGAATTCCACTAAGTTCAACTAAACTTAGTACTTAAGCAAGAATTCTTTTTCATAGGACAAAAGCTCCGATTTACTCAATTAAATGAGAAAGAATGGAGTTTAAGGAGACGCTATTTAGGGTCTATAGCTAGAAGGAGGAAACTAATTATCTCTGAGTTTTAATTAATCGTTGAGTATCCTCCAAAATTAGCAAGAGCAATATAGAAAGCATGTTCGGACTTAATCAAGAGCAGCAGCTAAAACTTTCAATAAGAATGCACCTTAAAATGAAAACAACTTGATTATTGAAGATAAAAGAGAAGAACTTAAAAGTAGTCAGAGTAGTAAGCAGATAAATAAAAGTTTGGAAGAAGAGAACGCTTAGAAAGCAAGAAACTTCTAAATGAGAGGGTCTCAGCAGAGTTTATCCAATTTATAAAGGAATTCTCAAAAGCAAATTAATGCAAATAGTCTCTTCTAAAAAGGGAGCGAAATCAATTGGAATTAGAGACTTCAGAAGTTTAATTAGGCACTTTAAACATAGCAAAGTAAGCACGATTAAATCAATAAAACGAATAAAATATCAAAAGGCAGAGACCCTCAAGGTATTGCCAGATTCAACATCATCAATAAATTTATTTCTAAAGAATTAATTCACTAATTTCCCTATTTTAATCAATACATAAACTCAGCTAATTAACAGCAAGCCTAAATTTTTGAGAAGAGAAGATAAGGTCTAAAATTCTGAGATACAATAAATAAAGTTAGATTTGAGGGTAAACAATAAAAATAGCCTACCAATCACTACTAAGAATAGTGATCTTGCAGTTATAAATTTTTATTTAAAAAAAATGAAACACCAATATTTACTCATAAAATAGACAGGGTAAGTTTTATTCAAAAGGGTGGAAGATAGGATTCCTTGCCACCTCCCTAAGTGAGGTAGAATCTAAAAATTAGTCCATCATAGAATTTAAAAATTGCTGCTAATAACAACTTTAAAAAAGGAGCTGCTTTAACTCTAACGAACTCAATTGCCAAATTTGAAGAATCGTAAACTTCTGAATAGAAATTTATTAAGCTAATGAAATTCGACATCGACGAGGAGTTAAATAAAATACAGTCGAAGATGAGGCAGAAAGCTGACAAATAGATCAGGAAATAATTGGAGCAAGAGATAGATAAAAGAAGGAAGGAAAGACACAAAACTCAGGATTCTAAGAGAGTAAGGTTTGAGATATAAACAAATAACTAGAGCTCTGAATAAAAGTTAAGCACAATTAATTAGCCTGATTCGTGATAAATATTCTCTAAATTTGGAATTCTTATAAGTCTCTTAAGTGATAATGCATATTAATATTCTCATATTCATACTGAATGCGTATTTGATTTCATATTGTTTGAAAATGGTCCTCAATAATCTCGATCTTGGCCTTGTCATTTCTGCTTGATTTGACCAATCCAAACCACGATTTAGGATCGAACAAGGTCTTTCTGAGTTCTGCTTTCTTTTGCCTTTTCTTTTCCTGGTAAATTTCTATCATCCTAATCTCGATCCATTTGTGCCACTTGAAGAATGGAACTGATTTCGCCTTTGCTTCATTATAAAGCTTAATCTTGTCTATTGTTTACAATGTGGTTCTCTTTGGATGCTTGAGGATGAATGCTAGAACTGATATCACGAAGTATTCTATGAGAATATCTTGGGACATTACTAGTCTAGAAATCTACTCCTCAAGCCGAATATTGTTGTTCGTGAGGTCATTCATGATTTAAGATTTCTCTTCAACAAAACTTATGGTTATTGAAAATCATTTTAGTATAAAGCTATACAAAATTTAATGCAATCATGAAATTAAAAAATAACTATATCACATTTAAGCCTTTTCTAGAATCTCTCTTATAACTCTCTAATCTTCTTCTTGTTTGTTCCTCTCTTTCTAAAGCACGATTGCTTTATACGCTAGCCCTATATAGATTTCCTCTTTTTCTAAGTCTAACTAGAACTAAGGGGGCTATAATTCTAAATCTTCTCCCTGATTTTAAGTTTGATTCAAGCTCATTATAAATTTAAATAAAACCATTCCAACTTAAGAAATCATGGCTTCAATTCTTTCCATAGTTTTCTAATGAGTTTCAGCAAAAGAAGACTAAGTATAGAATCTCCCACCTTTATTATCTTTAACTGCAGATCCTTAATGATAAAAAATATGACTAGAATTCATAGAGTCTTGATGGTTAACTTGCTGTCTTTTCATTTTTAAGATTGACTGCTTAAATTTGATTGCAGACAACTCACCTGAATCTGTATGAGTTTATTGCTATCCTAACCTTGTGTTTATATTTAGAGTTAGTCCTGCTCTTTGCAAAACCTAATTCTAATTTTAACTTGGTTTGAGTGTTGACTATATTTGTAGATTGGCATTTTATCTCGTACCTCCTTACGCTAGAATCTAATTGGACTAAGGATTTTGCATCTTGAAAGATTATTCTTTCTTCATCTGCTGGCCTAAATGGATTTGCTTTTAAGGAATACTTGTGTCCTAAGGAACTAGCTAATTACCATGCGTTTGTTTTCCATTTGTAGATTACTTCGCATTGGACTAAGCTTAGAGTGGCTAGGAGTTAGTTCCTTGAATAAATGAATAAATTGATTTAAGTCGTTAAAGATATTAGGCAGCTACTTTAACTCACTTAACTTGGCTTTATTATTCGCCTAAATTTATTGGAGCTGATTTACTGTAATCTACAGCACCACAAAGTCTACTTTAGAGTTAATTTAGGCATACCACTTAATGATTTCAATTGTGTGTTTGAGCTTTAGCTCCTATATATGATCATCTAATATCTTCTCTCTTGTTTCCACATTCATTGAGTTGATGATTTGTAGCATAGAAGAATACTGCTTTTTATTCTTGCCTTTTGCTTTGATGAGTTTATTCCTTAGAGAGTCCAAGTAGTATTCAAATTTGTCTTTAATTAGTAACTTTCTTGCCGCTTAGGTAGCCAAATGATTTCTCCAAGATCTTTGAATGCTAGTGATCCTCTCGTAGAATTTATAGAACTGATTCCTCATGGACTTAATCTTTGACTTGTCTTGCAAGAACTAGAGGAGCACATTTTTGGCTGTATTTTATTTTCCATCAAACATGAGTTAGCTGATTAGTGTTATTCCTCTGTAAAAGTGTTAAAAATCAATTGTTAATTTACGTGCAAATCTTTGTGTGATGTATTTCCTTTATTGAGGGACCCTTCTTTGCGAGAAATCTTTTTATTGATTTCACTATCCTATCTGTAATAAATTAAAAAATAGATTAGATATGACTTAACTTTATGTTTTAAGCCCTTAAAAACAAGACAAAGTTGCCTTATGTTTAATTACTTTGAAATTTAGATATCTGAAATGTAATTTAATTAAATATTTTGGAGAGACTGGAAAATATTTTTCCAACTTAATTTAAGAGTTTATTAAGTAAGAAAGAAATTACTTCCTTAGTTCTAATAGGTGTTGTATATTTTTATTAACTTTTTGCAAATGACTCGATTGTACAGGTTTTTACAAGATTTTAATAAAAATATGAAAAGGCCTTTGTAATTGTCTGAGAATAATTAAGACATTTTATAAAGCAACTTAATACTTAATAAATATATTTATATCTGCACTTTAGAATCTCTATAAGAGCTACATATGCTTATCTTTATTCGTTTGGTAAACTGCCGCAACTGCTCTTACTATATAGTGAGCTCTCATTATATCAATCCATATTCTCTGTCTCCTCTTCAATTTATTAATTTTCATTCCCTCATTCAGCATCTCTTCTCTCTATAAAGAATTGCACTTTAATTTAACTTACAACTTTGCCTATGAACTCCTGTTTATGAATGAGGAAAATCTTCTTCTTAAGATATTCCTTTTCTATCTCCTCTCTTCTCTCAACTACCTTATGTCTTTTATACTCTTCAATAGTCTAGCCAGGTTCCTTTGCCTCCATCAGGTCAAGTTTTCTACTTGAAATTTTCTTCTCCAGCTCTCCCGACGTTTTGACTCGCTTCCTTATATTTTCAATCCTCTTCTCTTTTATATCCTCTATCTTTCTCATGAGTTTATTATACTATCCATGCTCGTTCATTATTCTATTTATCTTGTTTTTGGTATAAAGTTTGAAGTTCTTCCTTGCTTCCAGCTTTTCCCTTTGCCTTCTCCATTCCAGTTGTTAAGGAGAGAGATTTGACTCAGGGTTTCCCGCCCCATCTAAACCATCGTCATCGCCGTTGAATTTCCTCTTTGTCACCTATCCATCTGCAGTACGAGGAAGTCCCCAAGTTGGTTTAAAGAAGATGTCTTTTTTGAAGGAGCATTAAATGCCGAAAGTCTAACAGCCTGTCTGGGAGAAGAATCCCAAATAGAAGGTTTCGAAAGAAAAGATCTACTCATTAATTCCGGTTATCTTAAATTTAGGCTGCTGAGTTGCGATCTCACAATTATCATGGGTAGGTTTATGGCAAGTTTTAGAGCCATAGATTATTAGATCCTCTTGTTCATATTACTTTTTAACGCAGATTATTAGAGGGATGTACTTGCCTTAGCAATTTATCTCAATGAAGAGACTCTAATGCTTACCAACAGAGAAGTGATACTCATTTGAAGGCTCTATAGTGTACCTCTCCTCGCCTGCATTTATTATTTGACTTACTTTAAAGTAAATGATAAAAATTTGGTTGAGGCAATCCTAAACTGTACTTTATTATTCTCCTTGATCCTAGTACTGTTACAATAATTTAATAAGTTCAATCTTTTGAGTAAACTTTAAGTTCTTCTGCCACCATTTTAATCGTCATCATCCGGGGCTTATTAGATAAACTGAAATTGCTCCTATAGTTCTTCATTTTAAAATTCAGTTCTCTAGGATAACCTTCCTGTAGATTTTGAGTTGAATAACCGACTCAATTCATCATGAGTAGGTTGGTATAAAGTATTTGAAAAGAGTGTATTTAAGTTTGGAGACACTTTCCCAAATTAAAAATTCTGGTTATTGCAAATCGAACAAAAAGAAAAAGAGGATTTGACAATTAATTTAAAAGACATTTGTCATAAAATTAGAATTTTGTAAAATATCTTAATTAATTTCAATGATAGTTACAGATAAGTTTGCTGTATTGGGTTTTATTTAGATATTTCTTTAAGTTAAAGAACTTTAGAGATTTTTATTAGAAGTTCTATTCGGAATAGTTGTCATTTAAGATGCAAAGTTCATGCTCGTCTTAGCATGACTGAATTGAAAATTAGTTCTACTTTGAGTAGGCTCATACTATGACTCTTATTTCTGAAAATCCTTGAAGCTATCAACACTAAGCTGTCTTCTTTTAACTCTTTTTGGGATACTCTCTATCTTATCAAATTATTCTTTACTGAAAACCCTCTCCCCATCTTCGAGAATCTTGCTCTCTCTTGAATTTTTAGAAGAACTATTCCTTGCTAAAATTGGAACTGTGAGCTTCTTCTCAGGGATTCTATGCGTCAATGGTAGTTAAAATTATGGTAGCTCCTTATTGCTAGTTTATTAAATTAAAGCAAATAATTTTTGGTGCACTCATGAATAGATTATTCTCGTAGTTCTCTCCGATTTTGTTAGCATCTAGAAATTTTTGGAGCTTAATAGGAGTGGGGGAGTTTTTAATGTGTTAGAGCACACTTTAAATCACGCTTTCTTAATTCAACTTAGCACTGCTCCTTATGTTTCTAAAATTAGGGGAACTTGGAACTGAAATAGAACTGCTTTGTTGAATAGTGTGAGGTCTTTGAGTAAAGAGAGCGGGATCCAAGAATTTGGATCAGAATGAGTCTGCTCCATCTTGATGAATTAAAAACTTAAATGAGAATTTTGACCTGGAGAGGCTTGAACCTTAAAGTGTGATTTTGATTTGATTCCTAAGCTTATTTTTAGCTTGTTTCATTTATATCTTAAATTTATAATCTTCAAATATTATACAAACATTTAAATTCATAATGGAAAATTATTGAAAATATAATTAAGATTACGTTACAGTCTGTTACAGGATATTACTTAAACACTATTCTATTTTATAGCTTAGTTCAGTTGTGAGAAACAAATTGATTGTGTTAATCCATTTCTTAGCTCTATTAAATTAAGTAACTCTCGAAACGGATACTCCAAATAATTATAATTTGAGTTTAAAAAAAAATAATTCGCTCAAAATGAAGTCAAATTGTAATATTTTATAATTGAAAAAGTGACTAACTTATTTCTGTTTAATTACCATTCATAATAAATGGCTTTCTGTTACTCCAATATATTATTTAGATTTCTCTTCTCTGTCTATATTGGAGATATGATAGATGATTTGTTCACTCTCTATGTCCTATTAGTCTACAGTGATACAGTTAAGCTCATCATAGTTGTTTTTAACAGTAGATCTATTCATGTTCTAATTTCTTCCTTTTGAGCTACTCTTCTATTCTTCTTCTTCATACTCATCCATATTTGAGAAATTAACTTTCTTTTATGGTGATATCCTCAATTTCTAATGGCTTTCAGGCATCTCGAACGCCATTTTTTAAGAATTTTTATTTGTGACACCACGATTAATGCTCCCATAACTTTGAAGAGAAAATTTATTGTCAGTGCTAGCTTAGTTTTGAGAGCCGCCATTTCCTTTCTCGAGAATTTTCTTCTAGCCAGCTGTGCTTTGAGTAGTTAAATTCCTGACAGCGACATTGTTCTTTGATGAAAGTCTTTAACTAGATTGCTCTAGCATGACACTTCCCTGGAACGACTAGACGAATTGACCCTCTCCCAAAAAGTTATTGACACCAATATTCTTAGTTATGTTTATGTTATTCACAGTTACTCTTTGCTCAGAGTTACCTCCAGTTAATCTATGATTAGAACCTTAATCTTGCTATTTAGCTCTTTACTTTTGTTCTGAGGAAGGAGTCTTGCTCTCTTGCTGAGCTTTACCTTGTTTGAAATTAGACTTTCTGATTGATTTCTAAGTTTCATCTAGCCCTGCAAATGCTGAATAATCCATATTGCTGTGATTCAAGATATTTGCCCCAATCATATTTGCACTAGTATTGAATTCCATAAGATCACTTTCATTTATTCCAATCAGATTGGAGGCTTTCGAAATTTCTCTTTGGTGGTTTGGTCCTCCCAAAACAGCGCCTGGAGTGGTTTTAAAAGAGCTGATACTCTTACCCTATCCAGCCTTATTTCCTTAGCAGCCTCCTTATAGAGTCAACCCATGTTAATTTTTTGTATTTGCACTTGGGTTATTAAGTTCATCAACATCATCATATCTCTCTTGAACATCGTCCTCCTCATCATCTTCATTAAAATTGCTGAATACATTTGACTTTCGAGGAGAAATGTGATCATTTATGTCAAATTTACTCTCCTCAGAGTGCTCAAACCTATTTATGTCCTTTTAAGCCGAGGCCTTATAATCGGGAGAAAGATAGTTTAACTTGTGAACTTCTGTTACTGATTCGTCCCCGTTAAAAATCTGATTTTGATATGTATAGCCTTATGTGAGTATTCAAAAAACTTTAACTATAAGTTTTTTTATTCTAAGGGCAAAGATTTTTTCTTTCTTTTAAAAGGAGACTTGAGCATGCTCTCACGCTGTTAAAAGTTTAATTCTTATTGACTGTTCATGAGCTCGTTGCTAGATATGGTTTGCATCCTTTTGTGATGAGTGTTCTTAATATCCTTAAGATTCTGATTATTGATGAAGCTTCTTTACATGAAACCTGACTTTGATTCCCTAAGCTTGTTTACTGCCACATCGAGTTCATGAGACCACTTTTATTAGCTGGCACATAGGTTGAAGCCTTTTCTTTGATGCTTGAGGATAATTTAAGAATAATGATAGTGGTATCATGCATGTTAGTCTAGTAGGATTAATTGAATTAGTCAAGCTCATTATGGGTCATATTTAATTGAGATTGGTCTAACTTGTTCAACTATACCACTCCAGGTCTTACTGCAATAGAAGGAACTGACTACTCTCTATAACGGGTGAGATTCTTTAATCTCCATCTCTTTCCTAATCAATTCTTCTTTAAGAACCTGCTTTTTCTCTTTAAGTCTGAATATTTTCTCATCTTTCTCTTCTTTGAAGGTCTCAAGTTAGAAGATTTAGATGTTGAGTAATTCTTAGTTCCGCTGGTACTCTTTAATTTTCCCCATAACTTTTTCGTTCTTAAATACCTCAGAGTAGTAGTTGCAAAATTGAAAATAAAATTTTGCTAGTCTAGTCAGCCAAATAAGATTCTAACTCGTTGATCTTCTTGTTCAACTGATTATTCTTAATTAACTTAGAATATATTATGTGTTGTATATCGGATATTATATTTAAAGATAATTTAGCCAAATAAAATTAGAGAATAATATGCTCCTAATGATCGGGATTCATTAAGCCAGCAGTGATATTTTGGTATCCGAAAGACTAGGTATTTGAAAGGATTGAACTTTTCTCTAGCTTCTTGACTATATCTAGTTAGGCATTTATCTGATCCTGAAGAGATTTTATAAAATTTTTTTTATTTTAATGGTTTCTATTTTCTTTATCTTTTCCCATTTTCCCCTTAAAACATTTAAAAAAGTAACTTATTAAACCTAACTATGTTTAATTAAGGCTTTTGCATTCATCCTAAGATTTCGAAAGTTCTTGCCACAGCTCAGAATTAGCCAACTGTAGTTCTATGTTTTCTTGTCGGATCAATTGGAATCTCTCTTGCAAAGAGGCTAAAAATCTAATTAAACATGCATCAAAACTTACAAGCTATTTCTAATGTCTTCTTTAGAGTTCTCTCAGTCTCCTTGGACTCTGCAATCACATTTTGCCAGTCTTCATTAACTTCTATCTAAACCATTTCCAGAAACTCCTCCAAGCAATCTCCCACACTCATTTTTTCCACAGTCCACTCCTTTACTCGGCTTAATAAATCAGCTATGTATAATTAAAGTTGAATTATATTCAAGTACTCAAGATCAATCTCAGAAATTTAAATTTCGTGATCAAAGCCCCCAGCACTCACAACTCCGTTAGCTCTCTAAGTTGCCAAAGCAAGGTTTGATTCTGGGCGAGATGATATATAGTTGCCTTAGCTTTTCATATTGGTCGGGTTTCTCTAGTGATGGATAGATAGCGACTCTCCATTAAATAATTACACACATTCAAATAGTCTTGATGTGCTGTTTCCTCTCCTATGTTGGTGTTACTCAAATTATTTCCGATAAGCTTCTGATTGAGAATCCATTGGCTTGAACCTTACTTCTATTTCCTATTTCTAAACTAGTCTATCATCTGTCTCTAGCTGCTGTATCCCTAGTTTGAACTATCACTCTCTCCCTCGTCATCTATTTTATTATAGGAGCTAGAATTCTTGATTTTTGAAAAGCCCTCTTTGGCTTCTGGAGTAAGAGTGTGAAGTTTCAGATTCAGGGCAAGTTTTTATTTCTATGGAGAGTTTATTCTTCTGCCAAACTCTGGGCTTTAGTCTTCTCTAGCTTCTTCGAAAAATCCTTGCTTCTACACATTCTAGCCGTAGCCAACTCCGAAGTAAGCTCTTTGATCATTAGGATCTAAAGTGAAAAGAAAAAAACACTTGCATTAAATATCTTCATAATCATCAGAATCATCGTCTCCTCTTTCGTGAAGTTGGTACTTTCTCTCTATCATTTATCTACTATCATCCAAAGACCCATTCGTAATTCTATTAGGATCTAAATTTTAATCTTGCTCTCTTGAATACCCGCGAGTCTTTTTTCTTGAACTAAAATAGCAAAAGAAATATATAAAATTTAATAAATGATTTGAACCCTTGGGGAGGGAGTTTTCTCTGGAAGAGTGAAATGACATTTTGTTTAGAAGAGAGATTATTTATTTCTTATAGATTTGGGTAAATTATATAATGATTTATAATCAATTAGGATAGTTCACACAAACTTTAATTCTCATAAACCATTTTAATTTTATATCGAAAATTTCTGACTCCTTTCACGAACGAATTGAGAGAAAATAAGAATTATGGAGTTTAGAATTTAAATTTGAAATGATAAAAGAGCTATCCGTGGAGTTGCTGTCAAATATACATTCCTAGTATCCAGAAGCGCAGGTATAAATTTATTTTAGTATTGAACTTCGAGAATAATGGTAAGAAATATCTGCAACTTATTATGATGATGCTTGATAGAAATCACAGTGATTGAGAACTTGGAAAAATTCACGCACGTTTTATTCTTGAACCTTAGGAATAATATTTCAGTTATCATTATATTTGCAATATGCTCAAATATCTTTTATAAAATATATCCTGATGTATTAAGCAATAAGATACAAATGATCGGATAGGGATTAATATTCCTGTAGAATATTGTCGAGTTGAATCTTTCAGAGAATTAAATTTCAACTCTTGATGGTTTGCAGACTCTTCACAGGCTGCAAAAGTTTGGAACAACAAGATCAAGCTTTGGGGAAATTTACCTTTAAATTTGTTGGGGTAGGAAATTTCTAAAAATGGGAAACCCCTTTTTTAAAAATTTAAGCTTAATTTAATAGGGCAAGATGAGTATATTAGAAATGTTGTAGCCATCTTACCTTAGCTATAAATACTTGATCAAATGCAGATTAGAATTGAGCTTAATAAAGAGCTGAACAACTCTACCCACAGTCAAGAATTAATTAATCAGAACTAATCCTTACAGAGACTGTAGACCACTTAACCTTTCTTCAATTAGCAGCTTTTGAGTCCTAAAGGAGGTCATCATCTGAATTAACAATTTCCTGGATAAATAAATGCAATCATTCCACCTCATGGCCATCCACTTTTGAATTTGAGTAATGGAAGTATTCCTCAGGTAATGCAATCGTTAAATTCAAGCGCTATTCAAAGAATAGCACCAGAGTCTCCAATTTAAAATTCAACCATCCCTGGATAGTTACTGAGTCCACTATCTCTAAACTAGACTCTTAGTCAAGATGCAGCCGCCTATAATGAAACACTTTATTCTCAACAACATCAGCAACACTAAATACCTAATACGCAACACAGCAGAATCAGTACTCTGAAACATAATCAAGACGCTCAGTCGCTCTATTACTAAAAATTGAGCTCGTATATCGCAAAGCCAGAGAAGAAACCCAAAAAGGATTCACAGTTAAAGACTCTCTAAGAAATAGACTAGTTTAAAATACAAGTTTCATCACTTAAAGAAATCATAGCTAGTCTTGAAAGTCAGTTAATACAGCAACACAAAGAAAACTTTCCCGAGATGGTTGCTATCAACCAACAATAAAATCCTTAGTACATGAAAAACCTGGAAGTGCTTTTACAAAGATGGAGGAACAAAGTTTATGAGCTGCTGATTGACAAAAAGAGATACGAGATAATTATTAGAGACAACAACAGAGAGTTTGTTCAAGAGAGAGAATTACTAATCAAGCAGAAAGATTAAGCAACAATAATCTCTATTTTTGGATATTTAAATATTTAAATTGCTTTTAAAAGGGAGGCAAGTTCTACGATTATAGAGATCTTATGGCTTATAAATATTTTGAATAGTATGAAGGTTACTACCATATGGAACCTTATAGAAATAATCCGCCCAGAAGACCAGCTCAAAGGAGATAGAGTTATTGCGAATACTTGCTTTAGAAATATATGTTCATCCCTTTTAACACCTATTTTTCTAAAGATTAAGCAAGGTAGCAGCAGGCTCTGGCCACTTAAAACTTGGTAGACTTTCAAAGCGCCTTCAAGGATCTCTCAGTCAAATTCGAGAGAATCGACCAAGCAAACTTTCAACTGAAGAAGCAAGCATCAGTCTACGTGAACCAGAACAGATAGATGAGGGACATAATTCATGAGGCAGATTTGCACCAGCTTGAGATGGAGAATAAAATTCAGTTGATGTATCAGGTGCTAGAAAAGTATGATAGAAAAATTCAGCACTTGAACTAGCGAGTAAAGCACTAAGTTGAGAAGACCAAAGCCGAGAGGATTAGCGCATCATTCTTGAAGTAGGTCAATCAAGATCTTAAAGAGAAGGTGCACGAATTGCAAAAGTAGCTGGACTCTAAGCAATAGCAACTTCTAAAGATAGAGGAACTCAAAGCGCAAATTGAGAAGCAAGGTAAAGCATACGATGAACTTGAGATGGACAGAGCTAAACTCGAAAATCAATTTGCAAGAGCATCGTATGATCAAGAGCAGAACTAGAAGAAGTTAGAAAAGGAATTATTGCTGCAGACTGAATATGTGAGACAGTTGGAAGAGGAAAAGAGGAGTGCCGATAAGAAAGTTTAAGCATTAGAAAAGGAAATAACAGAAAAAAAGGAGATCCAGCATTAAAAAAACTCTCTAAGCCCTCAAATAAAAGGGTTTAGCAAAATTCAGCCTCAAAAATCAAATATAGAAACTGACAATGGAATTAGAGAGTAGGGAATAAGAGAACTCAAGAAAAACCGATCAGAGATTGGAGAGCTTATAAGCTTAACTGAAGGAAAAAGATGCAGAGCTAAGAGATATTAAAATCTAGAGAGACACACTATTCGATGAAGTTAAATTCCTTTCCAAAGGTAGCTATAATCCCAATCAACTTATGAACACCATATCTCCTAAAGAAAGGGATATTAAGAAAACTAACTCAAAACCTGAAACTGCAACTTAGAAGATGTCTTCATTGGCATAATAGGCAGGAAGAATTGGATCATGGCTTTAGAGTCCAATTAGGCAGCAGGATGAATAAAACTTTGAGAAGCAAATTAATCCATTTAAATAAACTCAGAGCTCCCTCTTCAATACAATAGAGCAAGTACCTCAGAATTATTAAGCTCAGAAGATGCACCAAGAAATCTTAAAAGCTCATGGAGATTAACAAAAATCAATTCTCTTATCAAATTCCAACAGCTCTTTGCAAAATACTATCGTGCCAACAAACCTCTATAAGACCCCAATTTCTCAACAAACGCTATTTGAAAGACCAGCAAAATCAGGTATCAATTAAGCTAGCCAGATTAAATCATCATCAGCTAAACCCAACTATAGCTTGAGAGAATTAGCATCTGCTACAAAGTAGAATCAATCTGCTTAGAGATAGATCAAAGCTGGATAAGATATCTAAAATTAATATGGTGGAGAGAATATGAGAATCCAAGATGGGGATATGATGAATCCCTCTAACTACAATCAATTATATGACAATGAATTTGATTTCGACTTGGTAGGCGGAGAGGAAGAGGAGCAAAGAAAAAAGCTTGATGATATTGAGAGAATGGCATTAGAAGCTTTGTAGGATGATGACTTTGTGCTATTGTGAGAAATATTTCTCAAAAACAAGATAATTAATTGCAAAATAAGCAATATGATGTTAATGATTTCTTTAATTTAAGAACTAAAAGATTCACATCAAATCATCAAGTTTCTTTATCTTCTTGAGTCCCCAATTTACTTTATAATTGTTTAGTATCGTATAGTTTAAGGATCCCAAATAATTCCTCTATAACATTTTGAACTTGTCTATAACTTACATGAGCTAAAGTGTAAAGAGTGAGCTTATTGATAAAACTTTATTATAAATATAAATAAGAGAACAAAAGAGATAGTAAGTTATAGATTTAATTTTGCAGATTAGAATATCAGTTAGTTGATCATCAATTGCAAAATCTTCATCAAAGGTAGTTCTAAATTAGGAAATTAGCCATCAGATATGAATTTACTTGACTATAGTTTCTTTTAAATTTTGCAGGGCCTCTTTCTTTTCTTCTTGTAATGTCTCCTAATCATCGCCTTCTTATGCTATACTCATGAGTGTTTTATCTAAGTTCTCAAAAGCTTTCTAATAAGCCTTGAATGTTTATGCGTTGGCTCTGTTGAAAAAAGTGCAGAAGTCCTGGAAGAATAGTTCCTCGGGGAGATGACTGTGGAAGTTAGCATATGCATAGTACTTAAACTTGGTAGGGAACATGTGAGAGTTTAAGATAAACACACTAATTTTGAAGTCTAGATAATTTCTAAGGCCTAACTTCATCAGTGAAGGTGTCTTTAACTTTTTAAGTCTCTCTCCTAAGAGGAAGAGATGCAAGGAGAATAGCCTTATGTGAATTTCGTCGTTTCTCACCAAAGGAAGGAATTCTTCTCTAAAGTCTCTGGACTTAATGTGGCCTACAGCTTCTCCCACTAGCTACTGCCAAAGTGGCAATCAAAAATATAGAATGATGATACATTTACTCTTGATGCTGATTCAGATTGTAAACCCAGCTGATATATTAGGCCCTTCTTATAATCGCTTTCTTTCTTAAACACCACTTCCTTATCTTTCGGAACTAAATCGTGCAGAGTAAATTCGAACTCTTCTAAGAAGTTAAATCCTTGCCTCTTTTCTTCAGCAGAGGAAGAGAAGCATCTCATCATTTAGAAAACTTGCCCTTGTCTTCTTCCTTTATTTTTCAGCAAAAGACTTGATAATTTTTAAGCCATTGATTTAATTTACAATTTTTCAGAAATTAATCACTTATCCTCCTTTCTTATAGGAAAAGATTTAGACACTTTGATAATCTCATTTATTAGATTTTTCGTTTTTTAGGAACATTTTCTTCCAATCTAATTTGTCTACTTTGAATCCTGGATTTTTGTACCTCTGCAAGTATATAAGATGCCAAAAGCGCTTCTCTTGGTTGACTTTAGCCATATTTGTATTTAAAGAAAGCAGTTTACTATTTATAGACTTAAAGTCCTATAGAGAAAGCATGTTAGGATTCGCATATTGATGTCCTTACTAGATATTTGATGATCTGAAGAGTGAGTTCCTCTGGGAGGGTTTAGAGTTTGTTCATGCTTTCGAAGGGATCCTCTTGTTTGATTAACCTACTTTAGAGAATGTGAAACAGTGCCTTTGGACTTTAGAACAAAGCGAGAAAGGGTTTGAGAGGCAGAGAAACAAAGTAGGAATCCTTTTTCATTTGAATCTGCTTGTGTAAGCTATAATGAATGTAAGCATGCTACTATTTCTTACTTGACATAAAGCTTTTGAATTCTTTGCTCTTCAGATCTTGATTAGTAGATGATTAGGTTATTGAGGAGAGTAATTATGCGGACTTTTATCAACTTGATTGGATCTAGAGAATCATAGCTCACAGATTGAATGACAGTCATTAAGATTTGGTTTTCATTCTAACTCACACTCACTTTGTAGTTTTCTAGTGAGGGATAGAAGAATCTCAAGAATAGTTCCACATAAAGTTTTATAGCTTCAAGTCTGTTATGGATTTATAAGGAATTAGTGCTCTATTCAACAAACGCTTTGAAAGAAGTAAAGGACTTATCATCCTTCTTCTAAATTGCTGCGGAACTTTATTCCATTACAAAAGCTGGTTAATTTATAAAACCAAGATTATGTTTCAATGTTAGCTTTCTTAAAAATATATTCTACCTAACCTATGAGATAAAATGTAAAATGAAATAATAAGATAAAATAATTAGATTTAGATTAAATGTCTTCGACTTCACACTCTGCTTAAATTGAGCAATTTCTGATTCTGGCCAAAGGTCAGAAAGCTAAGGCCCTTGAAACCATCATAGATTAGATTCTATCCCATGGATAGATCTACGTTTTCGGAGAGTTCCTCTCTCTTCCTAACATCCAAGAGGTAGCTATCAACTCAATTAAACCAGATTTCTAGGGATCATGATAATATCTTTGAATTTCATCTTTTAAATCTTCGATTGTAACTATTGCTTTTAGATGGGGGCTGATAATGCTCACTTGAGGACTCTGGAGCTGTTTGCATATGACAACTATCAAACCTATTTGCAAAACAGAGGCTCTTTCATCGAACTGAAGCCAGCTCAAGTGAAGAAGCTGAAGATGATCACGATAGTGGACCTGGCTCAGAGAGACAAAGTACTGAGCTACTCCTCACTCATGACTTCTCTGGAGATACACAACATCAGAGAGCTGGAAGATCTCATCATCGATTGCATGTACAATGACTTGGCCTCTGGCAAATTAGACCAACTCAATCAGCAGTTCCATATCGTGCACACCTATGGCAGAGATGTAAGAGAATCACAAATTGACAGTATGATTGACAAACTCAGAGATTGGGAGAGACAGCTTGCTGAGTCACAACAACTATTCGAGACTAGAGTTAACTCTTGCAACTAGAGCATTACCAAATCCTACGAGAGTCAACTCAACTAGTTTATCATTCATTCGTTTTTAGGAATTGCTCATCAGATTGAAGAGATAGTAGATTCTAAAGGACGTTTCGGAGGGAAGAGACTAAGAATTCGGCTCAGGACCTCATGTCTAGATGAAAAAGTCTAAGATGGATGATGTACTGGGGTTCTTAACAGGCATGAAACCTGGCTTCTTGAAGTGATGATAGAAAGTTTAATTTCAAAGTTTAAATGGAGATTAGAGATAAGTTTGATAATTTAGTTGGTTGATTGCTTTGCTGATTAATAATTAATTATTTTTGCAGTCTTAATGAAAAAGGCTTAGTAA
This sequence comes from Tetmemena sp. SeJ-2015, assembly GCA_027382625.1. NCBI lineage: Eukaryota > Ciliophora > Spirotrichea > Sporadotrichida > Oxytrichidae > Tetmemena > Tetmemena sp. SeJ-2015. Next base: position 6,853 of record JAJKFJ010020647.1, on the reverse strand, counting down.
CAGTAACACTAACCGAAAAATAATCTGACCCCCTCTTAGCTCTAATCTAGCTATCCCTCTGTGTCTGGCTCCAACAATTTGGGTGGGGGTAAATCAGTTAAGAATAGCCTGCATAGGAAGGGAAGCGATGAGTACCCACCTCCTCAAGAAAAGAACTCTCGTCAATATATTTAGAGAGAAGATGATGCTGAATTTGGAGATGAAGGGGATAATCATGTAAGCAGAGGCGGCCACAAATAAAATGCTTAGAAAGGCTAATACTTTGAAAGTGAAAGACAGTCTCTTAAATCTACTAATAGAGAGAGCGACCGACATCTAGTGAATGCTAACTCTTCTGCAAAAATAGGCAGCTCGCAGTAGTAAGATAAATTACAATTTTAATAGAAAACTTTTAGAGCCATTGGAAACTATGATTAGAAATAATCAGCCAAATTTTACTAGCAGAGTTATGAGGATGAAGAAGAAGATGAGGCACTAGAAAATGGAAATAATTAAAGTAGTGACGAGGATGATGATGAGTTCATTCTATCTGCAAACGGGCAAGACTTAGAGGAGAAGGTGCGACAAATGAGAGAGCAAATCAGAAGATAGCAAATGTAAAACTAGCCTGACTCAGGAGATGAAAATGAAGGAGAAGTGGAAGATCAGCATTATCAAAATGAATATGGAAGCGAAGACCCTATTGCTTACTATTACTATTTTAAAGAGGATTAAGGCGTAGATTAGCAAATCAGATAGTAAATTTCACAGCCTTAAGGTGCTATTGAAACTGAAGATGAAAATTATGAACAGATTAACTTTCAATAATAACAGAACGAGAGGTAATTAGACTAAGCAAACTAGCTTGAATAAAAAAGACGCCTTAAAGGAAAGTAAGCAGCAGATCAAAGCCAGGAGCTTTTAAATGGAAGTTAAAACGAAGGTTTAGAAGATTCTAAAATGCTGAACAAAGTTGATTTGAGAAAGGAAATAGAGAGAATGAAACTAGAAATCTAGCAACAGCAAAGATAGATGCAAGACTAATAAGAAGATTAAGAAAGTGATGACTATAATGAAGCTGATAATAAACAAGGAATAAAGAAGCAAGGAATCTCGCATCTTAAGAGCAAGCAAAAGTAAGGATATGATGATGATGAAGCATCTTAGTCTGAAGAGGATATTCCTAGCTAACTTCAGCAAAACGAAAGACACCGATTTTAAAAGAGAGGAAGGGACGAAAGAAAGCAGTCAAAGACTAATTAAAGAAATCAGAACATTAATCAAGATTAATCTGATGAAGAAGAGCAAGATGAGCAAAGCGAGAGTGACGATTAAAACCAAGAACAGCAATATAGCGAAGAGGAGAGTGAAGCAGAGGATGATGGGGTTTCTAGAATGACTTATAAGTCTAAGAAATCCCAGAAAAAGAAGAGAAAGAAAAGAGAGCATCGATCTCCATAGAATTAGACTATCGATCCCAGCAACATTCAAATTAATCCTATGCTTGGATCGCCTGGACTCTTCCCTGATGCTAGCTAATTATGGAGCTAGAATTAGTTAGGGCTGAATCCAATGATGAATCCTCTCACTCATCCTCTGGGAATGCCAGGCTTAGTAAATCCCATGATGCCTCAAAACCCTTTAATGGCAATTCCTCCTTAGGGATTAACTAATCCTCTTGAGCTAGCTGCATTTTATCAGCAGCAATAAATTTATTCAAATTACGAGATTTACAATAATTTCATGCTTTAATTTAACTGTTATAGTAGCAACAAGCCTCTCAAACATTTGGAGCTAATATTATTCCAAACTATATGTTACCACCCGGATAGAATCCCTTACTCCAGTAGCAACAAAGCATGCTGCTAAGTCAATAGCAGCAAATTTAACAGCAGCAACAATAAAAGCACAACTAAGAAATGCAACAGCTCTAGGCGGAGTTTCATTATAAATATCTCTAATTAAATAAATCTTCACTTTCTATTATAAGCTTAGTCTGACTTATAAGCTTTGAACTAGCGCATCTTTGATCAAGACAAAGAAATTAATCAATTGCAGATGCTTCTGACAGATCAGAAACTCCAATACGAGTAGGAGATAAAGATGATCTCGAGAGATAAGCATCTCAAACATGATGACATCTCTCGCATCTCTCAAGACTACGAGTTCTCAAATATTTCATACTTTAACCATTATAGTTTATTCTTGATTCAGAAGCATGAGCAACTACAGAAGAAGAACTAAGGTTTGAGACAGGAGCTGGAAAAGCAAAAGGACTTTTACGAAAGTGCTTTAGAGAAGAGATTTGCTTAGATGGAGGAATTTGAGGAGGAGTCTGCTAGACTAAGGGAAAGAGTTTAGGAGTTGGAAGATACTCAAAATGATGCCCGTATTAAGTGGGAGCTAGCCTCAAAGGACAAAGAAGAGTTGAAGAAGAAGTTGAACTAGAAAGAGAATGAGAATCTTACTAAAGTAAGGAACTTTGAGGACATGTAGGCTAAAATAGAAGAGCTGCAAAGACAGTTGAAGGAGAAGGAATCGTTTACTGACAAGAAGGTAGAAGAGAACTTCACTTTGAAGCAGAGGATTGAGCAGCAGAGATAGGACCTAGAGAAGCAAAGGAAGAGAGTGGAAAATTTGGAGGATTAACTAACTCACAAGGACCTGCAGTTCAAGTAAATGCAAGAAGACTTTGAGAACTTCAGAAAGAAACAGCGCTATGAGTAGGGGAAGCCAGGTGCTGGGGATGATGCCAGAGGAGAACTTATGGTAGAGAGGCAGTAAAACAATAATCTTAGAGCTTAGATCGAGAACATGGAGGAAGAACTTTAGGAGCTGAGAAGGTAGGCTGAGAGCGGTAGGAGGGAGAGGAGAGAAGTGGATGGAGGTTATCCTAATAACGGAGGTAATAAAAGAAGTGTCCCTAATAGAGAGAGGGAGGAGAACAATGAAAATGTATACTCACGAGAACCGAAACGAGGAGGAGGCGGCAGAGCACGTGATGCTTATAGGGAAGATGAGGAAGAGGAAAGCAGCTCAGTAAGTTGGCTAGACTCAAAGCCAGCAAGAAACTAACCCAACAGAGCACAAAGAAACTTTATAACTGTTCAAATTGTATTTAACAATTACATGGATGAGGAAGATGACTCTGAAATGCGTCCAAGAGAACGAAATATGAATAAGAACGGTAATAATCCTAACAAGTATGACTTGCCTGCCTCCTTTTTCCAAGATAATGACTACACGGAACATGATATAATGAGCTAAGCCCTTGGAGGCAGGTAGAACAATAACAAACCACTCGTTAACGACAGGTCTAACAACATCTCTGCTATGGCTAAAGTTGAAAATTAAAAGAGGAGGGACCCAAATAGTTCATATGTGATTTCAAATTCAACTTAACTTTCCTTGATAAGTTAAATTATAGCATATTAAACCTCTATACTCTATATAATATTTTTATCTTAATTGATTTTTTTGCATTAGTATTCTTAATATTTTAATGTGCCTCCAGGAATACAAAATAAGTAAGATAAAGAAAGGGATTAGCGGATTGAGCAAGTGAAAGGAATTGAATAAAATCTGCTCAATATGCAAATGGAATAGGGCAAACTAGTTAGAGAGTTTGACCGCATACCTGAAAACGCAAAAACTATGGCTTAACGCAGGAGGAGAGAAGAGCTGGATAGAGAGATAAAGATAGTTAACAAGAATATTAGCACTCTCAAAAATAAACTGAGAGAGATGGATGCCCTCCACAAATGACAATGTATTTTAGAAACAGAAATAATAGTTGTGAATTATATCATTAACACCAATTCATTTGATATTAAATTTAGCATATACTTAAATAAAAATCATAATTCTCATGCCTTCTTGCTCTGCTTAACTGCTCTCTTTTAGTTTGATGTGGCCTGAGAGTCAATCAAAAATTGCTCGATTGAGAAGGGTTGAAATTTGGTTCCTGTTCCCTTGTAGAATTTATTCTAGAACTCTACCCAGTGGAGTCTGAGGGTGTGGAGGAAAGCTTCCATCAAATCCATCATCATTAAAACTGAAATTGTAAAGGCGAGGAACACAAAGAATCCCAAAAAGAGAGCAATGAAAGACTTTGATCTAAGACCTGAGGTTATAGTGTTATCGAAAAACACCTTCGCTAGTTAAGAATGAGCTAGTGATAGAGCCCAAAGTCTGAGATAGCTTGCAGTATTGGAGACAGTTCCAAGAGAAAACTCAATCGTCTCTATCATTTGGTGGATGAATAAATCTCCAAAACCATGCTCATTAGCATGAGATTTGCCGTGGTGGGTACTCTTCTTTTAGTGGCCGTTTAGTTCATGATCTATTGATCTCAAATCAAGGATGGAATTTCTGCTCTTAGAAATTTCGTTAGGATTGTGATTTAATGGCTCCTCATCATTGATTGCATTATACTAGCGTTGCTAGCCATCATTATCTTATATTACTGTTGTTTTTAAGGAAGCCTAATGGGCTTTAGCTTGCTGATGCTAGTAAATAGGTTTGACTAGGAGCATTATAAATACTTAATATGATTGTTGGAATGGATATCAGAGCTATGATTAACAGAGTTCTCATCAAGGTAGTCTGGTTTTAAAACAAGGAAGCATCAGTCTGAGCTAATGGACCACCATCTCCAAAGTTAAGGCACATTATAAATATACTTTTTATTAAACATCACTATCATTTGAGTAATAACAGATGGGGGTCCCAGAGAAGGGATAGTAGAAAAATCAGTAAGCCATTTCACAATAATCATGATGTCCATAAATCCAAAGAGTGACCACAACAGTAAAATCTGAGGGATGAACTCAAATAGGAAGTCTACAGTCCTGTTGAAGTAAAGTGAATTTAGTGCTTTCATGAAAACACCAAGCGACATTTAAAGCACTCCTAGGATCACTGCTATCTTCATCTTTAGAGAATTCATAAAAGCTAACTCGTTCTTTGCCAAGTACCATTTGGGGTCTGCACCAATTGGATAAATGCAGTCTTACTTCAGCGACGTCTGCCCAGTAGTATGATTCGTGTCATAGCAAGAGTCCCCAAATAGATAGATTGGGATGGAAGTAAAGTCATTGTAAATTATTCCACAGTAGAAGAGAATTATTTTTTTGATTCTTATTGAATTTATATAGAAGGAGAAGATTCCCATAAGAAGAAGCATATACCGTAGTCTGTAAAATATAAAGAGCAAAGAACTTGGTTAAGGGTGGGCTTTGAGACAAAGCCAAGCAGAGACCACTATCAATATGGCACCATGCAAGACATCTCCAAACATCACTCCAAATAAGAATGGGAAGGTAATGGTTGTAAAAATGGCAGGATTAACTTCTTAATACAATGGGATTCCGTAGGTATTAACTATCTCCTGGAAAACCCAAGTGAATTCATTCATTTCGAAGTGAGTTGGCTTTTACAAATTGTATCTTTGAGGATCTTAGATTAAATGAATCTAGGGACCTTCTATATTCCTCTGATTTCTTATTTCATCTAGCTTTATTTCTAGCTGAATTCTTAACTTCTCAGGGCACCAGCACAGTCCCATTAGTATTTTCTCACTTGATTTGAGCTTATTAAGCTCTAGATAAATCGACTTCTCTTTGAGAATAAACCACTTGTATATTTCAATGAGAGAGTACACTCCGCTCTCCATCTTATTCATTTCTATCAAGTAGGCCTGGATTTAATTTCTTGTCTGCAAGATGTAGTTTCTAGCATCTTCTTTCTAGTTTTACAAGCTATCAAGTTGCTTCTGTGCTTCCTTCTTATTAACCTCAAATCTATAATGTAATTGTTAATACTTTGGTATTAAACTTACACAATCTCTTGCATGCTTCTACAAATCCTAAGAATCTTGTCTCTTATATATCCTCCCTCCTCGAACATGATGAGATAAACAAACTTCTTGTTCTCCTCCTCAGAAATAATTCTCTTCTCAAATATACTTCTCTGGTCAGAGGGCTCTTGCTTTTGTATTTCGAAAAATTAACAGAGAGCTTTACCACGAGTTGCTCGAAAGATTAGTTTCTTGAAACTCATTTATTCAGACTTGGAGAGCACTCCTCCCAGATAAACGATTCTAGATTATCTGTCTTAACCCGATAGTAGCGAGGTACACATGTCGTTCGGATTCCTACCATTGTTAAGACCCACTGAAAGCATATTAGAACTTTCTCTGTCCATATCGAGAGCAGATTAACCTATATCTGCTCCTTCGCTGCCCACTTTGAAGAGCTTTATAGCCTGTGCAAGGATATTAATCTTGGCTATGATATTCTTGTATTGTTGAATCATGCTTTACAGATTATTCTCTTGCTATTTCAAGAAACTTGCTTTAGTTTGCAGATCATTTTCAATGTCATTAAATAACAAATGAGCTGCCTTCCCTCTCTACTGAGTGTATAAATTCACCTGCTGCAGGAAGGTATTTAAACTAGCTGGGGATTATAGCTTCACATCGTATGAATCGCAAATCGCTTCGATGTCACTATAAGCCATAAATGAGTTTTACAAAAATTAGAGAATCCTAATTTACCTGATGAGTGCTTCAGATTCCTCGCACCTCTTTGTGACTGGGAAGTATCTTAAATGATGAGACTGCTCATTCTTATTCAGGTTTATGAAATGGAGATAGCCCAGGTTTCCTAGTTCATTCATTATGTCCCAATCGTTGTCTTTTGGAATTAATACCTCATATAAATCCAGAGGCTGTGATCTAAAAGCTCAACAATTAGGGATGGAATGATTGTAAAAAGTGAAATAATGGATAAATCTTACCTAAATATACTCATTTCGATTAGTCTTATTTAATTAAAAATATATGTCTGTTAAAATATAGCACCCATATGCGTGG